>JAPPVO010000031.1:157508526-157598638 GCA_030407325.1 Camellia japonica | reverse complement strand
CTTAATTATTATTAGACATAATTAAGTCCCAATTAGCGTTAATCAGGGTCGGGGTTATTACATGTCCCCTCGGTTTATTGGTCCTTTTGAGATCCTTGAGAGGATTGGTGAGGCTGCCTATCGTTTAGCTTTGCCACTGCAGTTGTCCGGAGTTCATGACGTGTTTCATGTAAGTATGCTTCGGAAGTATGAGCCGGATCCATCGCATGTATTGGATTGGACCGACTTAGAGGTAGATCAGGATGCCTCGTATGAGGAGAGGCCGGTTCAGGTCTTGGATAGGCGGGATCAAGTTTTGCGATGCAAGACCATCCCTTTGGTAAAGGTTTTGTGGAAACATCACGGAGGTCCGAGAGAAATATCCGGACCTGTTTGTAGATGCTTGAGCATATGTTGTTTATTTTGTTATAATATTGAACCTTAAGTGTATTGAATATAACTTAGGTTGTGAAACATGGTTTATGTTTTGAGTTGATGGAAGTATTTTGAAACTTGCCTCATAATGGAAGTTTAATGGAACATTGCATATGTTGAATATATTGTATAATTGGAAATGTATCATGAACATTGAATATGATACGAAATGGTGAATCTTTTAGATTGATAATTGTTGAATTGGAAAGAGATGCATGTTGATAATGCAAGTTGAAATATATGTTGTTTTACATATTGTGAGATGCTTCTTGGTAAGAGATGGAATGACCGGTATTGGGTCAAGTTGTTTAAATATTGAAATGTAATATCATTGGAAATTGAGAAAAACCTATTTTTTTGAAAACTTATGCTTAATTTCGGGGACGAAATTCTTTAAGGGGGGGAGGTTATAGCGACCTCGGTCTTTTCCCATTTGGTTGTTGCATCCGGACTTAGGTTTCCGTAGATCCTATTGTTATATAATTGTTGTTGTCGTCCTTTAATTCCTTATTTCTGACTTATGTGATGCATTGAGCAGGTTTGTTACAGGTTGGTAGTGTTTGGGAGCAAAGGGTTGCTGCCCAGAATTTTGACCCTTCGCTCGAGCGAGCAGTTCGTCGCTCGAGCGAGATCTTTGTTTTTGGTCCGTCGCTCGAGCCAGGGTTTATTCGCTCGAGCGAGCGGCTGCGTCTAGGTATAGTCCTGAGAGCTGTGTTTCTTGGCTCGAGTGAGCTCTTCTTCGCTCTCGCTCGAGCGAGCTGGTTTTTTCTTCGCTCGAGCGAGCGTTCCGTCGCTCGAGCGTGCGTCTCTGGTTGCAAACCTAAGGGTTTGAGTTTTTGGCTCGAGCGAGCAGTTTGTCGCTCGAGCGAGCTTCTGGGTTGTTGGCTCGAGCGAGACATTCTTGGCTCGAGCGAGGGTTTTCTGTGTCTGGTCGCTCGAGCGACCAAGTCTTCGCTCGAGCGAACCTGTTTTATTTAAATAGACAGCAGCGGTTTTTAAAACACTTTTCCATCCTCTTTTTGATTCCAGAACCCTAGGTCCGTGTTTTCTCTCCCTCCACTCACCTTCTCTCTTAGGTTTGATCTACTTAGAGTGTATTTCTACCCTAGGTCCTTTGTTAAAAAGATAGAGTGGGTCGAGGGCTTCGTTTTAATCTGAGCAATAGTGGATTTGGAGCACCTTGGGTTTCCGCCATCTTCTCCATTTGAGTTCTTCGCTTCGAGGTAGGGATACCTACTCCATCCTATAGGCTTTGTCCTAAGTTTTAGTCATTTTGATATGTTGGTGTTGTTCGGAAATTTTGGGAAAAGCTAGGGTTTGATTTATAATTTAAAAAGGGGGTTTTTCATCTATTAAACATCGTATGATTGAAAGTCATGAAAAATGACATTGATAGTATTAAATTGATAAAATCGAACCTTAGGGTTAATTTTGAGGAAAGAGAGAAAAGCCCTAACTGTTGTAATAAATTAATTTGCATAATTAATTTAGAGAAAAATGTGGAATTAAGTTTAATTCTTGAAATTGGTGAATTATGAGATAAAAGGTGTAGTTGAATAGTTTAATCACTCACCTATGAAAATGTTGAGTTTACCTTTGTTGTTACATTTATTTCCTGTTTAGAGATAACTGTTTTGGGCTATCGGTGGAGGATAGTCTTGATTGTTGTAGACATTGCATGTTGATTAGGGAAAACTAAAACTAATCACATTGAATAAGTCATTGAATATGACAGTTGAATTAATACAGCAAATACGTGTATTGATTGTCTATTGTTTGGGAGGAGATAGGGGATGTACTCCATGGTTTGAGGGAAGATAGGGGATGGACTCTCAAACCTGTTTAGGAGGAGAAAGGGGATGGACTCTATTAGTACAGCAAATCTGTGTACTTATTGATGTATGGAAGTGTATTAGTACAGCATATATGTGTACTTATCGATTTATGGAAGTGTTTTGGTTTGAGCCTTAGTCTCACTTAAATTGTTGTTATTGGAAGTAATGTTGATATGAGATGTAATCTCATTACTATGGGTTGGCCAGGTTCTGAGCCATGTCTGTATAATTGGAAAGTTGATTAATAACGTAAAGCGAAACATGTCATGGACATTATTGTCATGAAACTGTAAAGTGATATAATTGATTTTAAGTGATAACCATCTATTGAATGCTATTGCTTTAGTCAATTTTTATATTTGGTTTAGTATATTTCTGCTGAGTTGTGGCTCACCTTATACGGGAACATCATTTTCAGGTCCAGGTGATATGCTACCTCTCAAGGACTTAGCTTGGAGGATTTGGAGTTGAAGACTCTTTCTTTTTAGTTAGCTAGTTTGTTATTTTGATGTTACATGTAATTACAAGCCAAGGGCTTAACCTGTAGTTGAGTTAGTACTCATTTCTTTTATGTCCAAGTATTGGCTTGGAAAAATGTAAGCCGGTAGGGCATTTACTTTCGTTATTACATGTAATGTTTTCTTTTAAGAATACTCTGATGAATGGAATAATATCTTATTTTCTTATGTCGATGCATGTCAATGTTGTATGTATTTTGGGTTAAATTTTGAAGGCGTTATACTTCTACATATCATTCAT
Organism: Camellia japonica; assembly: GCA_030407325.1. Taxonomy (NCBI): domain Eukaryota; kingdom Viridiplantae; phylum Streptophyta; class Magnoliopsida; order Ericales; family Theaceae; genus Camellia; species Camellia japonica. The sequence goes on along the minus strand of JAPPVO010000031.1, from coordinate 157,595,630 downwards.
CATTTTGGTTTATCCATGCACAATAAAGATTTTTTTTTAAATAAATTTTAAATTTTTTTTTTTTTTGTTTGAGTCACCACACTTATTATTGGATTGTAGCTTGTGTTCCAAGTTTCATCTTGTGGTAGAGCTTTACTTGGTTTATATACTTTGCACTTTGGTGCCATTTGGGAATAAAGTTAAAAGTTTTTTTTTTTTTTGTAACTTGGGTAAAGAGTTATAAGTAGGCTTTTTTTAACATCAAAATCATTTGGAAAAATAGCTAAAAATTATTGTGAAATTACAGCTAATATCGTCCATATTTACCCAACTTACTTTTTAAACAGTGTTTTGGGTAGGATATTTTGGTTATTTGTTTGTGATGTGACAGTATAATAAATATTAACTAATAAAAGCTAAAAATAACTTTTTATCAACTTTTTCAATGATTTTTTTACAAAAGCCAAAAAATTTGATTAAAAATCAAAAATCAACTTTTAATTATCTTTCTAAAACACCCCTTTATCAACTTCTGTTTCATCCTTTGTCGCGTTTTAGATTATTTTTTTTCTTTTCCTTTTTGCTTCAATTTCTTCAGTTTTCATTCTTTTTCTTTGCAAGAATTTATTATTATTATTATTATTTATAGTTTTGTGTGAACCCAAAAGTATTATATAAGATGGGTGTTACCTTTGTAGATTAATTATAGCTTTGGTCCAACTAGTCTTTGTCAGTTTTGTCTCCAGAAGAGGTAACCCCATCACATGCACATAAATATACATAATATTTAAGGTAGATCACACTTTGCCCCCTCTCAAATTTCAGCAAATTTTTTATTTTTTTATTTTATTTTACCCAGTAGACTTTTTTTCTTTTTTCTTTTTTTCATTCTAGTTTTTAAAGTTTGTGGTTTTTTCTTTTTCAATTTACTTTAACAATTCATCCAAAATTAAATAGAAAATGTTATGGCATTGGTAGCCACATGGTGCCATGTTGAATAAATTAGTATATAAATTACACTTTGTCTCCTTGAATTGTATTTGTATCATGAATTTGAGTAGATATTTAAAAATATAAAGAAAAAATGAAAGGCAACTGTAATTGAAATATAAGTAAATTTTTTTTTTTCTCTCTATTTCCCTTTCCTTTCCAAAAATCTCTATTCAAATCATGATTCAAACAGAGTGTTAGGTTTTACGATTTTCCTATTTTAACCATTAAATTTATTTTTTCTCACTTGATTTGTTAACATTTCTATTTTTTCCACATGCAATTAATTTTTAACACTATATTAAGGAAAAATATTTGTGCAAGTTTCAGATACGAAAATAGTTATTTGGAATAACATTTATATTCATAAATAATTATCATTCAAAAAATATGTTAACAATATGGTAATAATAATTCAAGATTTGGAAGGTCACTTAATCTAATTGTGTGGAAGAATAGAACTTTAACTGGTGAAATTTTCTAAGCTTACTGTTTCTTGTATTCGGAAGCTTCGATTTGTCCTCTTTATTTTTTATTTTTTTATTATTTATTTATTTATTTATTTATTTATTTCGAATCATATCTTGTGCTTTGAGACTTGACCTACCTCTAAACCTTACTTTTACAATGTCAAAAGCATTGTTTTATCAATGAAAATTATCATTATAACATACCAAACACAAAAATAATATTGACAAAAATGCCCATGAAACATTGGCATGAAATAAATCAAAGGTCTCATATATGTTAGTGTAGAAATATCCTTCGTAGGTTAATGAGTAAACATGTAATCAAATTCACTAGAAGTTAGATCTTGTAAAAGCCACCTTGTTTTGATTTACACACGATGCTTTGTTTGACAATTGCTTTTATTTTATTTTATTATTGTTTTTTTGTGATTATTTAAAAAAAAAAAAACGAGATTTTTTTCTTTCATTTTGGATATTTCTAGACTTGAAGCCTTATAAGTTTTTAAAAATTAGAACAAGTTGGATTTTTTTTCAAATACCTTAAGTGGACTATGTTTAATTTGATCTATTTTTAAAAAATTTAGTGCGGTAATATAGTTCAGAAAAAAACGAAAAAAAGACAAAAGACAAAATATCGGAAAAAGAAGGTAAAAAATTTCTATATATGTTTTTTGAAAAGAAAACAAAAATAAAAAGAAGAAGAAGAGTGAAGACAAAAACATGGTTATTTCATGTATTGACAGTCATTTGGATCATAATGATGAGATATATATGTCATATTTTATGGCAAAATTTAATAATTAATAAACACAATGACAGTGAATGATATGATAAAATTTTGGCATACAATGCCAAAAGTTAGAAGTGGAGCATATTTATTGAGTACTCACACACCCTTACCTAGCACTTTGGCTAAGGTGCTTGGATCAATGATGATTTATTTATATGGTTGTTTTTTTAAACAAGTCTCTATCTCAAAAAATTAAGCCTTCGTTTAGCATTATAATCTTAGGTTAGAATAGTCATAAAATGATAAAATATATTAAAAAATTAATAAAATAAAATATCATATCCAAATCATAATCATTTTATTTTCTCTCTCACAAAAATTAAAAAAGTCAAAAAATTCATTCCAAATAAAGCTTTTAGCCCCAAGCTAAAATAATCAAAAAGTCAAAAAACTAAAAAATCAACCCAATCCCAAACAAACTCAAAGATATAAAAGTGAATAGCTCTAATGCATCAAAAGCATACAAGTATCTTAATCATTCACTTGAAAAGCATTTAGATGAATACGTTTCCAACTTAAAAGAAAAGACAAAGATGGTTTCCTCACTATTTCCTCTTCTATTCGACTCCATTCCATGGGGCTAGTCTTGTTGGAAAATTGTAACGCTCTGAAATAAATCATAAATCTAACCAAGAACATATATGAATAACAGCATGAATACGAGTGTATTGTTCTTTCATTTCATAGAGTTAATGGTACAAAAAGAATTTAGCATAAGTAAATGCCCTATAGGCTTACATTTTTCCAAGTCATCGCTTAATCACAACAAAAGTGAGACTAGCTCAGTACAAATAAAGTCCTTGGTTATACAAAAGAAAATGTACAACAAAAGGAAGTCTTTGCTCTAAAGGCCATCCAAGCTATTACCTTGGCGGAGACATATCATCAGCACTTGAAAATGGTTTTTCCCAAGTAGGGTGAGCCAAAACCTAGTAGAAACAAACTAATGCAATATATGGATCTCAACAAAGATATAAGTATGAAATACATATACAATGCTCGTAATATAATCATCGGTATTATAACCCATAAGCGGAAAGATAATAGAAATAATATTGTCACGACTCAAACCCGCCCCTATGGGTTTAGTGACGTAACCGGCCAGTAATCTTTGAATTACCAAAGGCCTTTTGACAAATTAACATATAATTAGGGGCTGCGGAAGCAAATATACAAAATATATATAGTCTATTGAGCTGTGAAGGCATACATGAGACGCATGATTTAAAACTTTTATAAACTTACAAGTGATGTCAAAAGATATAACATTTACATATCACTCCTAGAAGTATAATATAAGGCATCTTGTCCAAAATTCAACAAAACAAACAAGGTCGGCTTAACTTTACTCGGAACCTCCTCGGGAGGCACAAAGGTTGGCTGACAAAAACTGAAACATAGGTCGTCAGCTCTGAGCCTGGTCACGTGCCTGCTTACCTACATACATAGATAATACAGTGAACTGGAGCCCAGTGAATAATAACAGAGTAAAGATTTTAATGAATGATGCCTATAACATATTTCAAATCTCATAGCAAATTCGAATCATAATCAGGTAGAAGAAACAGAGTCATAGTCTTATTCATATTCAAATCATGTGTGATACATCCATTAGCATAAACATGTCTCTTTGGTCAAGCATATCAAGTTCCATAAAGGAACCTCTGATACCGGGTAACATATCTTATACATCGGCCACGGTATTATTTCCCCCGGGCGAGGGCCTGTGCCACGGTATTGTTTTCCCTGGGCGAGGGCCTGGACCACGGTATTATCCCCTGGGCTAGGGCCTTATGACCATAAGCCATAGTATTATGTCCCTAGGGCGAAGGCCTCTGCTAAGGATATCACAATTACGTTTCAAAGAAAATTGGACAATCATTCATTCATACAAAACATAACTTTTCAGAAAACTTATCATTTCATATCATCAGAAAATAATTAAAGTCAAAAATAACTTTACAGAATTATTACTCACAGATAACCGGCGGCTCCAAATAGACGAGTGGAGTAGGTAAATCACTTATCTTGAGGCATGTGACCTACATAACATGATAGATACATACGTTGAATACACACGCTCGGATTGAACATAGCTTATTCTATTTGTTCTTAGTGTGTTTCTAGCCTTTAACCCCATTATCATGTCTTAATCATGGCCTAGGAATGCCTAGGATGGAATAAGGTTGCAAAAGTGCACTTGAAAATGTTTTTCAAAACTTGCTGAAAACAGGGGTCTCTCTCGAGCATAACTTCCTTCGCTCGAGCGAACATATCAAATGTGAGTGGTCGCTTGAGTGCACACTCTCTCGTTCGAACGGTCTGCAAAATATGAAAAAGTTCTGGTTGTGTGCAATTTTCGCTAGACGGTCGCTTAAGCGTGAGACACAAGTTCTTGCTCGAGCGCAAATCTTGTCGCTCGAGCGTGCTTCCAAACACGCAAATTTCTAAGAGCATGCAATTTACGCTCGAGCCACCCTTTTGTCGCTTGAGCGGAAATGTAAAAATAAGGGTGGTCGCTCGAGTGTGGAATCCTTCGCTCGAACGTGGAAGCAAAATTCTGGGTTTTCTAGATTTGCTCCCAAGATTCAAAACATGAATTCAACACCCCAAAACTCATCCTCTTGGGCCAAAATTCTGGAAAACATTTAGAAACTCACAAAACATCATGGTTTAAAGATTATTTCATGAAATCAAGACCCAAAAGCATGCCAATTGTTCATAATTCCAACTTAAACTTTATGGATGTTCCAAAAACATGACATGCATGAAATGATTTGAGTTTCAAGTCTCCAAATCATGATCAAATGAAATGAGAGGATGTAAAACATGATGAATTCTCAAAACATAGGTCAGATGAATACATGCATCAAAGAATTCTTTGAAATCATGCCCAATTTGTGAAGAAAAGAACATGCATGCATGGTATGGCTCATTCCTACTCAATTCTAGTGCAATTCCCTCATGAATTCACTTAATTTACTTGAAGTCTTGTAGAGTTTGGTTCAATTACACAATTACGAGCTTGATTCCTCACCTAGAGGCTTGAATTCACAAGAGTTGAAGTTGAAACTCTCAAATCTTCTTCAAATGTCAACAATTGTTCAATTTCCTTCCCTCTCTCTCTCCCTCACATTTTTGGGCATCAATTTGAGGTAATGAGAGTAAACAAATAAACTAGTGAAGTCAAGTGGGCCTTAGGTAGGTTTCATGGAATTGATTTAATTACTTTTGGCTTAAGCCAAGCTAAATAGTATTAATTATTCTAGTTTAATCGTTCCAAATCAAATTTCAATTAAACTTACCATAAAATCCTATAAATCCTAATTAACATATAAATCAAGTCAATTTCTGAATCGAATGCCGATAAGACCTTCAATTCGCAAATCGAAACCAAAACATGAACAGATCTTTCTACGTCAAACAAATATAAACACAAAATGATGCTTTGCACATATAATTAACTTAGGATTTCTTCTTAATTACTTAATTGGCATACTTAAACATGAATTAGTGCTAATCATGGATCAGGGTTGTTACAAATATGCTTTCATTCATTAAAGTTCATGTACAAAAGATAACACATGCAATACACATTCACAAACTGTACATCCTAAATCTATAACATGTGTTACAGTGATAAAAGAACTGAGAGACAAACAAGTAATTAAAAGCCCTATAGGCTTACATCTTTCCAAGTCGTTGCTTGGTTATCACAAAAGTGAGCCTAGCTCAATATAGTTATGTCATTGGCTATACAAAAGTAAAACAAAATAAAGAAGTCCTTGCTTTCAAAAACATCCTTCCAAACTATTGCCTTGACGGAGGCATGTCACCAACACCTAAAAATGATTTTCCCAAATAAAGTGAGCCACAACCCAGTAGGAATCATCTAACACAATATATGAGGTTTAGCAAAGATATAAGTACATGTGCATGCACAATGCCTGTAATAAAACATTCACAATTTTGTATTTTCATGAGATACCATAACAAATATTAATCCATTTTCCTTCAATTCATTTCCAGTTCATTTATTCTTCTCAATTCATGAGTCAACTTCATTATCTTTCAACAACCTAACTGAAACTACAACTCAATGGTTTTCCAATCATACAATGCACACATGAACACTTCAAACTGCCATTTTACGGATATTTCGTCCGTGGGATCGGTACCCATTTATAAATTTCGGGACTTTCACCCAGGACACTCCGACCAACTTAATTTCAATGGAGTCCATCATCTTTTTCCTCCCAAACAATGGAGTACATCTCCTTTCTCCTCCCAAATAAACATATATATACAATGTACTTATATACATATTCATACATGGAGTACATCCCCTTTCTCCTCCAAAACAATCATACATATACAATGTATATAAGAAGTGATCATATTCAATGATAACCAACAAAGGACTAGTTTTAATTCACCTAATCCTCATGCAATTTCTATAACAATCAAAGTTATCCTCCACCAATAGCCCAATACAAATATTTCTAAACAGATATTCAATCTCAAGACAAATAGTTTAATCAAAATTTCTAAAGGTGTGAGATAATACATATCCAATTCCATCATTTGTATAAATGATCATCCAATTTCACATTTTCAATATCAATTTCAATTAGGGCCAAAATCCCTTTTTTTCCAAATATCAACCCAAGTACTAAAATCCACCATTTTGACACAACATGACCTCATATTCAAACCCCATACTCATTTATTTCACATTCACCAAAAATCCCTCTTTACATTTCACACCCAAACCCTAGGTTTGTTTAAACTTTTCCCAAATCTCACCATTATTACACAATGACAAATAACTAAGCTAAAGACCATATAAGAGTATAGAAAAATCCATACCTCAAGTTAGAAAACCAAGCACAGCAAAGGTGGAACTCCAAGCATGCTCAAATCCAGCTTTGTTCGGATTAAAAGGAAGATTTACAGACGCTCTACCTTTTTCTCAAAGGCACTAGGGTAGAGAACCCAAAAGATCTAGGTCAAAATGTAGAGAGAGAGTATTTTAGAGAGAGAGAGGGTCAAGATCTAGGTTTTTGGAAAGTTTTAGAGAGAGAAAAGAATGAAAAAGTGATCTAAAAGGTCATTCTCACAGACAATTATACACGCAGTCCGCTCGAGCATGGAAAGTGACGCTTGAGCGTCCGACATAAAGTTCTACTCAAGCGTGAAAAATGACGCTCGAGCGCTGAATACATACCTCCAAAAGTTTTGCAAATGAGGGACCCGCTCGAGCGCAAGATTGGACGCTCAAGCGTCCACTCGCTCGAGCGTAGGAAACGTTGCTCAAGCGTAGAACACACTCTTCCAGTATTTGCAGGTTTGTAAAAGTACTGAGAGTTGACAAATCTCGCTTGAGCGTGAGAATGGCCGCTCGAGTAGAGGAGAAAAATTTGTGAAGCCCGCTCGAGCGCAAGAATGCCCACTCGAGCGGAAGGGCCAAAATCTAGGCAACAAAGGTTTGGAAAAACAAGTAACCAACATGTTTCAAACACATAATTACAACCCGAAAACCAAAATAGAGGGGAGACAAGGGAAACAAGATATGTGTCACCATTTAAAACCATACAACCCCTAGTCTGAAATACAACAAGTAACGCGTCAAAACCGGAATCGCTATAACCTCCACCCTTAAAGAATTTCATCCCCGAAATTACAAATCAAGTTCAAAATCATAATTAGACCATTTACAACAACGTTAATCTAACAAGTTCAACACCATAACCCATTCCCCAGTCATCCATTCTTACCAACTCGATACATAGGTCTCATATTGAAAGTGCATTTTATAATTTCCCAAAACATTTGCAATGTTTAATCAAATTCCAAGTTATCAAAATTTACACAACATATACAATGCTTCCAAAAGTGGTATAACACACATGATATTCCATATTTTTAAACATATGCAATGTTTATATTGAACCCATGTTTCCAAAATACCCATAACATATACAATGTCCTCGCATTCTAAAACATTTACAATGTTTTTACATTTCATTAACATAATGAAAATCTCAATATAACATCAAACACCAACGAATAAGTCTGGATATTTCTCTCGGACTTCCAATTCACGTTCCCAAGTTGCTTCCTCAACCCCGTGGTGTTTCCATAATACTTTAACCAAGGGAATCATTTTGCCTCGCAAAACTTGATCCCGTGTATCCAAGACTCTCACCAGTTTCTCCTCATATGAGGCATCCTCATCTACCTCTAAGTTGGTCCAATCTAACACGTGCGATGGATCTGGCTCGTACTTCCGAAGCATACTAATATGAAACACGTCATGAACCCCAGAAAGCTGTAGCAGCAACGCCAAACGGTAAGCAACCTCTCCAATTCGCTCAAGGATCTCAAAAGGGCCAATAAATCGAGAGGATAACTTCCCACACTTCCCAAATCTCATCAAACCCCGTCTAGATAACATTTTCAAAAAGACATGATCTCCCGCCTCAAAAGGCAAGGGACTCTTCCTACGGTCAGCATAATTTTTCTGGCAACTTTGAGTTGTAACCAACCTCTTACAAATAAGTGCCACTTTCTCCGCCGTTTCCCGAACCAACTTTGGGCCCAACAAAGGTGCATCACCCACCTCAGCCCAACACACCGGAGATTTACATGGTCGGCCATATAAGGCCTCAAACGGTGTCATGCCAATACTCAATTGGAAACTGTTATTATAGGCAAACTCCACTAAGTGCAAGTGCCTCTCCCATGACCCTTTAAAATCAAGAACACAATCTCGAAGCATATCCTCAAGGATCTGAATGGTATGCTCGAACTGCCTGTCAGTCTGAGAGTGATACGCGATGCTAAAAGTTAATCTAGTGCCTAAGGCACTGTATAAGCTCTGCCATAACCAAGCTGTAAAACGCAGATCTCTATCTGATACAATCGTCACAGGGACCCTGTGTAACCTCACTATGTCCCTAATGTAAAGGTCGGCAAGATAGTCTACCGATCACTCACCCGCATAGGTATAAAATGTGCCGACTTAGTCGATCGGTCAACTACCACCCAAATGGCATCACTACCCCGTTGAGTCCTCGGAAGGCCCACAACAAAATCCATCGTGACATGCTCGCACTTTCACTCGGCTATAGGCAAGGGTTGCAACAAACCCGCTGACGTCTGATGCTCGGCCTTTACTTGCTGATAAGTAAGGCACTTCGATACAAACACAGCTACATCCTTATTCATACATCTCCACCAAAACTGATGACTAAGGTCGTGATACATCTTTGTGCCTCCTGGATGCACCGTAAGGCATGAATGATGAAACTCTCGAAGTACTTCCTCTTGGTAAGACTCTGGCACGAATAAATGATCACAGTATCTCACACTCTAGTCAGGATACACAGTCAAGCCTCTTTCTACCTTTCCACTGGAAATCTTCTCTCAAAGGGATTCTACCTTAAGGTCATCCCTCTGCGTTTCTAACACTCGGTTCACAAGTATAGGTTGTGCAACTACTGAAAATAAGGCTACAGACTCAATGGATTCACCAAGATGCAAGTCAAACTCACCAAGAATACCCAACATTTCCCATTCTCGAATGGTGATACAAGTTACACTGCTAATTGATTTCCTACTTAAAGCACCGGCCATAACGTTGGCCTTCCCTGGATGATAATGCAATTCGAAATCGTAATCATCTATGAATTTCATCCACTTTCTCTGCCTCAAATTCAAGTCCTTCTGTGTAAACAGATACTTCAGACTCTTGTGATCAGAAAACACCTCAATTTTTTCCCAATACAAATAGTGCCTCCAAATCTTTGAGGCAAAAATCACCGCTGCTAACTTTAGGTCATGGGTAAGGTAATTCCTCTCATGTGTTTTCAATTGCCGTGAGCCATACGCTACTACTTTCCCTTCTTGCATCAATACATAACCCAAATTTTCCTGTGAGACGTCACAATACATCAAATAGCCCAAATCCCTCTCCAGAATAATCAAGACTGAAATAGTGGTAAGTCTAATCTTAAGCTCTTGGAATGACTTTTCACAAGTCTCACTTCACACAAATTTTATTCCTTTCCTCGTCAACCTAGTCAAAGGTGAAACTAGCCTAGAGAAATCCTTCACAAACCGATGTTAATACCCAGCCAACCCCAAGAAACTACAGATCTCAAAAATATTCTTAAGTTGTGTCCAATCTTACACTGCCTCTATCTTGGATGAATCTACAGTCACCATTTTTCCCAGATACCACATGGCCTAAGAACTTGACTTCTCTTAGCATACAGTTAGTGGGTTCTAAGTAATTCAAGCACTACTCGCAAGTGTTTCTCGTGTTCCTCCTCAGAGGGCGAATAAATCAAAATGTCGTCTACAAAGATGACTACAAAACGATCTAGGAACTCACGAAAGATCTGGTTCATCAAATCTATAAACACTACTAGGCATTGGTTAGCCCAAAAGGCATCACTAGAAACTCATAATGGCCATACCGCGTACGGAATGCCATCTTTGGGATATCCTCCTCCCTTACCCTCAACTGATGATAACCCGACCTCAGGTTTATCTTAGAGAAACAACAAGACCTTTTCAACTGATCAAACAGATCATCTATATGAGGCATTAGATACTTATTCTTAACAGTATCTTGGTTCAACTTCTAGTAATCGATACAAAGTCGCAAGGCTCCATCTTTCTTTTTAGCAACGAGGGCCGACGCTCCCCAAGGTGATGTATTAAGGCGAATAAAACCCTTATCTAACAATTCCTAGAGTTGAACCTTTAACTCACTCAGCTCAGCAGGTGTAAACCTATACGGAGCCATAGAAATCGGTGCCATAGAGAACTCGATCTCTTGGTGAGGTGGTAAACCAATAAGATCCTCGGGAAAGACGTCTGGGTATTCACAAACCACCCTTGGCAACTTAACTCGGACATCATCACACTCACTACTTAAAAAGCTAGCAAGAAACAACTAAGTTCACTCCATCCACGCGAATCATATACCGGTGATAAAACTCTATCCACACCGGTCCTCTAAGAAATAAAAGCAATCACTGCTCAAGGTACATACAGTAATCCTCTGACAATAGCAATCTATAACAGCCCGGTATGACGATAGCCAGTTTATACCCAAAATAACATCAAAACTAGACATGTCAAGCAATACAAATGCAAAAGGTAATCGACGACCGGCAACCTCGATGTCACAACCCCGACATCCCTGTTTCAAGATAACCTTACCACTAATAGGTGACTCTACACAAATGGGAGATGCCTAATTGTGCCAAGTCTAACCCCAAAACCGATGCAAATGCAGATGAGATAAAAGAATGAGATGCACCCATATCAATCAACACATTAGCAACTGAATTGCAAAAACAAGAAGGTACATCTCACTACCGAAGGCGGGTGGTACAAGATCTAGTATGGTAACAGCGTATACACGCCCAGTAGGTCTCTGCTCTACCTGCTCACCCATCGGAGTATAAGCCTGATGTATTGACTGAGCCGAAGAGGATCCCTGATTAGCCCTCGATGCCTGTGCTGACTGTGTTGGCTGGTGACTCTATGTCGGTCACGAACCAGACGTACCAGATGTGCCACCCAACTGAGGGCAAAATCTCTTCAAGTGTCCTTTCTGCCCACACTGATAACAAGTGGGCAGCTGCCCTCTCCCTTGATTCTAGCCCTGAGAACAAGCTGAAGATAGTGCAAACCGTTGCCCTCCTCCTCTCTACGGGCAAGCTGGGACTTATGACCCAACTGGCCAGATTTGAAACAAGTCACATCTCTCCGACCACCTCTCCCAGAACCTGAACTCGGTACTGGAAATGTGGACCTCGACTGAGCTCCCAAGGACGACTGGCGGTTAGAACTCCTTTGTCTCTTGTTGTCCCCTGACTGTCTTGACTCCTTTTGGAGCCCTTCATCGTCTCCTCCTCTGCCTACATAATAGTCTCAAGATGGGCCGCCGCCTCTACAAGTCGTCCATAGTCTCTAATCATGGACTCGGCTACTCGAAACATGACCCCGGTCCTCAGCCTATTCCGAATTCCAAACAACGGCGCTCCAAGTCGCCACTAACTTAGGTGCAAACCTAGAGAGGCTAGTAAATATGGCTTCAAACTCAGCCACTGGTGTGTTCAAACTACACCAGCTTGGAAAATTAGTCCTCAACTTCTCCCTAACAGTGGGAGGTAGAAACTTGTCTTGGAAGGCGCTAACAAAAGCCTCCCAAGTCACCCCAATGCGCCCACACACATACTTCCACCACTGACTCACATCCCTCTTCAGCTAGAAAGATGCCAAGGTCACCCTCAACTGGTCGTCCTCAGTGCCAAGTATCTTGAACGTCTTCACTACCTATTCTAGCCGTTCGTCTGCCTTCAATGGCTCCTTGGGGTCACCCAGAAACTCATCCAGATTTGACCAAAAGAACTCTCTCTCTTCAAAAAAGATGGCCCTGCTTCACCTACTTGGGTCTGGACTTAATTCTCAGCCCTGAGAATGTCCATAGATTCTCACAAAGCCCTGGCCATTTCGTGGGCTAAGGTGCCCATGGCCTGCTGACCAATTGGTTCGGCCACATTGGTCTGACCAACTCCCTCCTCCTGTGCCGGAATATAATCCGGTAGAGGCACCTCGTGCCTTCTAGGCTTACCACGCCTACCACCACCACGTCCTGACATCCTAATAAAGGTAACGAAAGATATTAGCACATTTACAAATGTGCCGAAACTACTCACTCGCGTCCTAATGCGTTGGACAACAATAATTCACTCCACGTAAACACATATGAATTTCCTTCCTGGATAATGATCGTCCTACGGCGTTGCTAGAGTTTCAATTAGAAACAGCAGTGACCAAGTGCTCTTCTAATAGGACTTACAGAAACCTGTAGACCCACTCAATATCTTAGGAATTAAATCCCACACCCACATAATCACATAAGCATACAATACATACTAACGTCCCAGCTAAGCGAGACAAACCCATTGTAGTAATAACCATTTCCCTCATACCCAAAGTATTCAAACTTAGTACGCTTGATACCAAGTTGTAACGCCCCCAAAATTATACCATAAATATAACCCATAAGTGGAAAGATAATAGAAATAATATGCTTTTATTCATTAAAGTTCATATATAAAAGATAGCACATATGATACACATTTACAAACTATACATCCTGAATCTATAGCATGTGTTACAGTGATGAAAGAACTGAAAGCCAAACAAGTAATTAAATGCCTTATAGGCTTACATCTTTCCAAATCGTTGCTTGGTTACAACAAAAGTGAGCCTAGCTCAATACAGTTAAGTCCTTGGCTATACAAAAGTAAAACAAAATAAAGAAGTCCCTGCTTTCCAAAACATCCCTCCGAACTATTGCCTTGGCAGAGGCATGTCACCAACACTTGAAAATGATTTTCCCAAATAGGGTGAGCCACAGCCTAGTAGGAATCATCTAACACAATATATGAGGTTTAGCAAAGATATAAGTACATGTGCGTACACAATGCCTGTAATAAAACATTCACAATTTCGTATTTTCATGAGATATCATAACAAACATTAATCCATTTTCCTTCAATTCATTTTCAGTTCATTTATTCATCTCAATTCATGAGTCAACTTCATTATCTTTCAACAACCCAACTGAGACTACAACTCAATGGTTTTCCAATCATACAATACACACATAAACACTTCAAACTAACATTTTACGAATATTTCGTCCGCGGGATTGGCACCCATGTATAAATTTCGGGACTTTCACCCAAAACACTCCGGCTAACTTAATTTCAATGGAGTCCATCCCCTTTCTCCTCCCAAACAATGGCGTACATCCCATTTCTTCTCCCAAACAAACATACATATACAATGTATTTATACATAATCATACATGGAGTACATCCCCTTTCTCCTCCCAAACAATCATACATATACAATGTATATAAGAAGTGATCATATTCAATGATAACTAACAAAGGACTAGTTTTAATTCACATAATCCTCATGCAATTTCTACAACAATCAAAACTATCCTCCACCGATAGCCCAATACAATTATTTCTAAACAAATATTCAATCTTAAGACAAATAGTTTATTCAAAATTTCCAAAGGTGTGAGATAATACATATCCAATTTCACATTTTCAATATCAATTTCAATTATTTATACCAAATAACAATTTCATTCAATTAGGGCCAAAACCCATTTTTTCCAAATATCAACCCAAGTACCAAAATCCACCATTTTGACACAAAATGACCTCATATTCAAACCCCATACTCATTTATTTCACATTCACCAAAAATCCCTCTTTACATTTCACACCCAAACGCTAGGTTTGTTTAAACTTTCCCCAAATCTCACCATTATTATATAATGGCAAATAACTAAGCTAAAGACCATATAAGAGTGTAGAAAAAATCCCTACCTCAAGTTAGAAGACCAAGAAAAGCAAAGGTGGAACTCCAAGTATGCTCAAATCCAACTCTGTTCGGATTAAAACGAAGATCTAGAGACGCTCTACCTTTTTCTCAAAGGCACTAGGGTAGAGAACCCAAAGGATCTAGGTCAAAATGTAGAGAGAGAGAGAGAGTGTGTGTGTGTGTGTTTTAGAGAGAGAGGGTCAAGATCTAGGTTTTGGAAAGTTTTAGAGAGAGAAAAGAAAGAAAAGGTGATCTAAAAGGTCATCCTCATGAACTGTTATACACGCAGTCTGCTCGAGCGTGGGAAAATGACGGTCGAGCGTCAGACACAAAGTTCCGCTCAAACACCGAATACATACTTCAAGAAGTTTTGCAGACGAGGGACCCCGCTCAAGTGCAAGACTGGAAACTCGAGCGCCCATCCGCTCGAGCGTAGGAAACGTCACTCGAGTGTAAAACACACTCTTCTAGTATTTGCAGGTCTGCAAAAGTACTGAGAGTTGATAAATCCTACTTGAGCGCGAGAATGGCCGCTCAAGTGGAGGAGCAAAATTTGTGAAGCCCGCTCGAGCGCAAGAATACCCACTCGAGCGTAAGGGCCAAAATCTGGACAATAAAGGTTTGAAAAAACAAGTAACCAACCTTTCAAAACACACAATTACAACCGAAAACCAAATAGATGGGAGACAAGGAAAACAAGAAATGAGTCACCATTTAAAACCATACAAACCCTAGTCCAGAATACAACAAGTGACGAGTCAAAACCAGAATCGCTATAAAGTATTCTACAGAATTATGATATGCTAAGTTCTATATCTCAATTCATTTCATGTCAGTTCATTTGATCTCAACTCATGAGTCACATTCATTATTATCCGGACAACCCAAATGAGACTACAACTCAGTGGTTCACAATTCAAGACAATCCTTATCCAAACACTTCAATTTGCCATTTTACGGAAATTTCGTCCACAAGATCGGCACCCATGTATACACAATACTTTCGGGACTTTCACCCTGGATACATAAGTCAACTTAATTCAATGGACTCCATCCCCTATCTCCTTACAAACATGGAGTACATCATCTTTCTCCTCCCAAACATCATACATATGCAATGTATTGAAACATTGTCATTTTCAATGACATCAAAAAAAAAAATTTATTTTCAATTCACCTAATTCTCATGCAATTTTTACAACAATCACAGCTATCTTCTATCGATAGCCCAATACATATATTTCTAAATAGATATTAAATCTCAAGACAGATAATTTATTCAAATTCCCATAGGTATGAGGTAATACATATCCAACTCCATCATTTATATCAACATCCCTCCAATTTCACATTTACAATGCCGATTTCATTCATTTATACAAAAAAAATATATATGAAACATTTTATGGCAAACTTCCCTCTATCCCAAATATCAACTCAAATACCAAAATCCACTATTTTGTCCTAATATAACCTCATTTTCAAACCCCATAACCGTTTATATCACATCCACTTAGAAACCTTTCTTTTGATTTTAAATCCCAAACCCTAGGTTTGTTCACAATGCTCCCAAATCCCACCATAGTTACACAACAACAAACAACTAAGTTAAAAACCATATGAAAATGTAGAAAATCCCTACCTCAAAGAGAGATGACGAGCAAGGCAAAGATGAAACTTCAAAAATGCTCAAACCCAACGTTATTTGGATCAAAATAGAGATCTTGAGGTGCTCACTCTTTTTAACAAAGGCAAGTGGGTAGATCACTAGAACTAGGTGAAAATGTAGAGAGAGAGTGTGTGTGTTTTAGAAAAAGAAGGTCCTGATCTAGAGTTTTTAGGAAAAAGAAGTATGAAAAGTGATGTAAAAAGTCACTTTCGTGACCTGATATACGCACAGCCTACTCAAGCACAAGAAGTGACACTCGAGCGTCAGACACAATAAGTTGTTCCGCTCGAGTACAAGAAGTGACACTCGAGCACAAAAAGTGACGCTCGAGCACAAAATTTACGCATCCAATAGTTTTGTAGACAATAGACCAAGGCTCGAGCGCCACCCGCTCAAGCGTAGAATACACTCTCCCAGTAGTTTTACAGACCTGCAAAAGTACTGAGAGTTTGCAAATCCCGCTCAAGCACAAGAAGCGCCACTTGAGCAGAGGACCAAAATCTTGGGCAACAAAAGTTTGAAAACTACGCAACCAATTTGTTCCAAACATGCTCGATACAACCCAATAGTCAAACTCAAGTAAGAATAAGAGGGAAAGGACATGATCAACCATACGAGGCTATGAAACCCAAGTTTGGGTTACACAATAGGTCAAGTCTAAACCAGAAACGCTATAACCTCCCCCTTTAAGAAATTTCGTCCCCGATATTACAAATCACATTTTAAAACCATGTTTTAACCAATTTTCACAATGATTACAAATCAATTTTCAACACCATGACCCATCCACTGGTCATTCAATCCCATCACATGATGAACAAGTTCTCAATATACATTTCCAGTAGTTTTAACCAATTTCAATATATATTTCATATTTCCAAAACATATTCAATGTGTATGATAAATTTGTATTTCCAAAACTTAAACAACATATACAATGTTTATATTAACCTGCGCCTCCAAAACATATTCAACATATACAATGTATTCCTATTTCATTAACATAACAAAATTTCATTAAATGCTCAAACATCAACAAATAGATCCAGATACTTCTCACGGACTTCTAATTTACGTTCCCAAGTTACTTCCTTAACCCTGTGATGTTTCCCAGAAAACCTTAACCAAGGAAATTGTCTTACCTCGCAAGATTAGGTCCCGGGTATCCAAGACTCTCACCGGTCTCTCTACGTATGAGGCATCCTCATCTACCTCTAAGTCGGTCCAATCCAACACGTGCGATAGATCCAGCTCATACTTCCGGAGCATGCTAATATGAAACACATCATGAACCCCAGAAAGTTGTGGCAGTAAGGCCAAACGGTAAGCTACCTCTTCAATCCGCTCAAGAATCTCAAAAGGCCCAATAAATCGAAGGGAACAACTTTCCACTCTTTCCAAGCCTCATCAAACCCCTCCTAGGTGATATCTTCAAGGACACATGGTCTCCTACCTCAAAAGATAAAGGTCTCTTCCTACGGTCAGCATAACTTTTCTAGCGACTCTGAGCCATAGCCAACCTCTTACGGATAAGTGCAACTTTCTCTGTCGTTTCTCGAACTAACTCTGGACCCAGCATAGGTGCATCACCCATCTCGGCTCAATACAAGAGAGGCCTACACGGTCGGCTATATAAGGCCTCAAACGATACCATACCAATACTCGATTGGAAGCTATTGATATAGGCAAACTCCACTAAGGGCAAGTGTTTCTTCCACGAACCCTTAAAGTCAAGGACACAATCCCAAAGCATATCTTTAAGGATCTGAATAGTACGCTCAGATTGTCTGTCAGTCTGAGGATGATGTCCAAGGCACTCTATTAACTTTGCTATAACCGGGCCGTGAAACGTGGATCTCTATCCGAAACAATCGTCATTGGGACCCTGCGCAACCTTACTATGTCCCTAATGTACAGGTCAGCAAGAAAATCTACCGAGTCACTTATGTGCATAGGTATAAAGTGTGCCGACTTGGTCAACCGATCCACTACTACCCCAATCACATCACTACCCCATTGAGTCCTCGGAAAGCCCACAACAAAATCCATTGTGACATGCTCCCACTTCCACTCGGCTATAGGCAAAGCTTGCAACAAACTTGTTGGCCTCTAATGCTCGGCCTTCACTTGTTAACAAGTAAGGCACTTTGACATAAACACTGCCTCATCCCTCTTTATTCCCCTTCACCAAAACTGGCAGCTAAGGTCGTGATACATCTTTGTGCCTCCCAGATGCACCGCAAGGCGTGAATGTTGAAACTCTCGAAATACTTCCTCTCGACAAGACTCCGGCACGACGAGATGGTCAAGATATCTAATACTCAAGTCGGAGTACACGTTCAAGCCACTTTCTACCTTTTCACTGGAAATCTTCTCTCGAAGGAATTCTACCTCAAAGTCACCCCTCTGTGCTTCCATCACTTGGTTCACCAGTGTGGGTTGTGCAACAACTGAAAATAAGGTTGTAGACTCAATGGACTCACCAAGATGCAAGTCAAACTCCCCAATGGCACCCAACATCTCTCATTCCCAAATGGCGATGCAAGCCACACTACTAATTGGTTTCCTACTCAAGGCATCAGCCACTACATTGGCTTTTCCAAGATGATAATGTAACTCAAAATCATAATCCTCTATAAACTCCATCCATCTTCTTTGCCTCATATTCAAGTCTTTCTGTGTAAACAGATATTTTAGACTCTTATGATCGGAAAATACTCAAACTTCTCACCATACAGCTAATGCCTCCAAATCTTTAGAGCAAAGATCACCGTCGCTAACTCTAGGTCATGAGTAGGGTAGTTCCTCTCATGTGTTTTCAACTGTTGCGAGCCATAGGCTACTACATTCCCCTCTTGCATCAAAACACAACCCAAGCCTTCCTATGAAGCATCACAGTATACCGAATAGCCCAAACCCCTCTCCAGAATAATCAATATTGGAGTAGTGGTAAGTCTAACCTTAAGCTCTTGAAATGATTTCTCACAAGATTCACTCCACACAAACTTGATTCCCTTCCTCGTCAGTCTAGTCAACGGTGAGGCTAACCTAAAGAAATCCTTCACAAAACTAAGGTAATACCCGGCCAACACCAAGAAACTATGGATCTCAAAAGCATTCTTAGGTTGTACCCAGTCTTGCACTACCTCTATCTTGGATCTCAAAAGCATCCTTCACAATACTTTCGGGACTTTCATCCTGGACATACAGGTCAACTTAATTCAATGGAGTCTATCCCCTATCTCCTTCCAAACATGGAGTACATCTCATTTCTCCTCCCAAACATCATACATATACAATGTATTGAAACACCATCATTTCAATGACATAAAAAAAAAGGATTAGTTTCAATTCACCTAATCCTCATGTAATTTCTACAACAATCACAGCTATCCTTTACCAATAGCCCAATACAGATATTTCTAAACAGATATTAAATCTTAAGACAGATAATTCATTCAAATTCCCATAAGTGTGAGGTAATACATATCTAACTCCACCATTTATATCAACATCCCTCCAATTTCACATTTACAATGCCAATTTCATTCATTTATACAAAATAAATATATGAAGCATTTTATGGCAAACTTCCCTCTATCCCAAATATCAACTCAAATACCAAAATCAACTATTTTGTCCCAACATAACCTTATTTTCAAACCCCATAACCATTTATATCACATCCACTAGAAACCCTTCTTTTGATTTTAAATCCCAAACCTTAGGTTTGTCCAAAATACTCTCAAATCCCACTAGAGTTACACAACAACAAATAACTATCTTAAAAAATATATGAAAGTGTAGAAAATCCCTACCTCAAAAAGAGGATGACGAGCAAGGCAAAGATGAAACTTCAAAAATGCTCAAACCCAACTCTATTTGGATCAAAATGGTGATCTTGAGGTGCTCACTCTTTTTAACAAAGGCAAGTGGGTAGAGAGATCACTAGAACTAGGTGAAGATGTAGAGAGAGAGTGTGTTTTAAAAAGAGAAGGTCATGATCTAAAGTTTTTAGGAAAAAGAAGTATGAAAAGTGAAGTAAAAAGTCATTTTCGCGATCTGATATATGCACAGTCTGCGCGATCTGATATACGCGAGAAGTGACGTTCGAGTGTCAGACATAATAAGTTGTTCCGCTCAAGTGCAGAATACGCACATCTAGTAGTTTTGTAGACAATAGACCGAGGCTCGAGCGCGGAAAAATGCTGCTCGAGCGCCTACCCACTAGAGCGTAAGAAACGCCGCTCGAGCGTAGAATATACTCTCCCAATAGTTTTGCAGACCTGCAATGAGAGTTTGTAAATCCTACTCGAGTGCAAGAAGAGCCGCTCGAGCGAAGGACCAAAATCTTGAGCAACAAAAGTTTGAAGACTTCACAACCAGCCTGTTTCAAACATGCTCGATACAACCCAATAGTCAAACTCGATACGAGGCTATGAAACCCAAGTTCGAGATACACAATGGGTCGGGTCTAAACCAGAAACGCTATAATTTTTTGATAATTTTAATTCAAACTTACAGTGGGATTCAACCGCCAGCTGAGGTGGGTCTGTATGGTTTTGTGTTCTCTCAAGTGAGAAGATTACAATATAAAAATGATGGGCCGAAACCATTGAGTTGTAAATGAGAATTGTCTCATAAAGTGGGCATCAATAAAGTTGGATTTAGATTTGGACTTAATCTTGGTTTGGACTGGGCCTAGGCTTGGTTTGTGCATGTGTTGGGTTTGGACTTGGACATGGACTTGGACTTGGACTTAATCTTGAGCTTGGACTAAGCTATGTTGTGTTGGGTTTAGCTTGTGTATGTGTTTAAGAATTGGACTTGGATCGGGTTGTGACCCAACATTAGTATCTATTTTGTGACCCATCTAGTTGGTTTATTTAAATATTATTATATACATATTTATTTGTATGTATTAAATACATGGAAGGTTTAGACATTTGTAACTCTCATTTTTTGATGATGAAGTTGATGACCATATTAGTGGCCATAGGTTTTCAACCTTTGTAACTCTAGCCCTAATGGCTAAAGTTGATGGCTTTGGTTAATGGCATTTGATGGCCCTATATGTATCGCCTTCATGGCTAGGGATTCCCTTACTTGTATAAATAGAGGTCTTTCCTCTCCAACTTAGTAGGATAATTTTGGAGACATTTTGGATGGAAAATGGAGATAGTGTTTTGAGATAAAAAGTTGGAGATATTTTTTTACACTAAAGAAATTTTTTCTTATCTTCTTTTGCTAGCCCCTTCTTTAGTTTTTGTTAGAGAGAGTGTAGCCATTGTCAAGTTCACCGAAGCTATTCAGAAGGTGCTTCTGCATTAGCTGGTTTCGACCATCGTATCTTGGAAAACAGACATCGGCGTACCTCCAGCATCAATCGAGAAGTGGTGAATTTGTTTTAAGGAAACTGTGGTATTACATAGGCTTTGGTTTGCTTCTTTTCTTATCATTTGTTTTTAAAATTTTCAAAATTTAGTTTACAAAGATGAGTTCTAATTTTTAGTTATCCATGTTAATAATTTGTTCTATTAGTAATGTAATCTAATTCATTTCTATATTTTTAATTCTGTATTTCATTCTTTAATAAAACAATTGTTTTGTCATTTCTATTTAATTTATTTTATATATTTTTCTTGTATTATTATGGAAAAATACCAACATTCTTGAAACAAATTTTTATAAATAGGTTTTGATAAAACAATTTAGCTTTTATTATAATTTTATTCTACTCTTGAAATTAAAATTAATTTAATTGCCTAGAGTTATTGCAATTTGAGTTGTTTGTTTCAAGTAATTTATTCATGCAATTTATTTTATATTAATTAGTTGTTACTGCATGAGTTATTTGATGGTTAGTGCTTAAGTTGCTAAGGTAGCGCTTGGTAACGTTTACGTTTTTTGTTTATATTTACAAAAAATTTATAAACTGATTTTTGTTTATTTCTAGAAAAACATAAGTTATAAACGCCTTTGGTTTGAACAAAATGTTTGAAAAATTTTAAAAAACATAATGTAAAAAATATATTTGCTAAGGCCTAAAATATTATATTTATTTTTATTATTTATGACAATGGGATCATACATATTATAATTGAAAAAAAAAATAACTGGAAAAAAAATGATTTGAAAAAAAAATTATTTGAAAAAAATTCTTTGAAAAAAAATTGATTAAAAAAAAATTTGTTAGTCAAATTTTTAAATTTTTGTTTAAAAACCTTTGAGTTTTCATTTTTTTCTCAAATTTATAAACTGAGACAACTATTTATAAATTAAAATAATTATCAAATAAATTTGTATGACAATTTTTAAAATTTTTGTAAATATAAATTGAAAATTAAAAACAAAATGATTACCAAACATGTCCTACTTTAATAACCCATTTAGATTTTGTTAGGTTTTTATTGTTGGCAACCCCGTTTGACAAAACTCCTTTGAGTTGTAATTTTATTCGCATTTTTATTTCAGTGAGGCTATGAGTTTATTAGATGCGAATCCAACCCGAATCGAGCCTTGCAGAGAAGTTTGTGATGTCAATGCTTTCAAGATTGCCACTTCGCTGATTATTACGGGAGTCGAGCTGCCCGATCAGCTCGCGGCCGAAGCAAAATGCAAAATTGCATTCAAAATTGCATGTCTGCCATTGGTCGCTCGAGCCAAGAAGATCTCGCTCGAGTGAAGGTTTGCTCGCTCGATCCAAGGATTTCTCGCTCGAGCCAAGGATTGCGTCCATACAAAAACCTGAAATAGTGTATTCCTCGCTCGAGCCAAGGATTCGTCGCTCGAGCCAAGGCACTAGTAGAAATCATGAAAAATACACTCCTCGCTCGAGCCAGCAAAGCTTCGCTCGAGCGAGCCTCAGAATCCGGATTTCTCAAGAAGTTTGTTTTCTTCCCAATCTAGGATTACTTTTGGTTCACTATAAATACTTGGTTTTCTCCCAAAACTAAGTAATTGATTGAAGTCCTCCAGATCTTCTTTTTGGTTTTTAAAGTTTATATCTGGGGATATTTTGTTATTTTCTTTGATGTTTTATTGAGTATTCAACTCATGGTTTAAAGAGAGTACATCAAAGATTTGTTTGTTATACACAAAAGAGAGAGTTGTTCTTCAGTTGTGGATTCTGAAGAATTCGAGCCTGAAGCTTTGGTGGAATCCGGAGTGGCTCATCAGAAAGACAATTCCGTGATGAAGATGGGGTTGGAAGAGGCACATAGAGGTTGGTTCAATTAGGCATTGTGGATTTGCTAGATAATTGAGAGTATACATGTATAATTCCTTTAATTCTTCTTAGTGGATTGTCTTGTGGCAGTTGCCCGTGGTTTTTTTATCACAGTTGGAGGTGTCCAATTGTGGTTTTTTCACGTAAAAATCGTTGTGTCTCTTTCTCTTGATTGTTTGATTGAGATTGTTATATTCTGCTTAAAATTGTTACATAATCACAAATCAACATCTAGGGGGTTTCTAGATTTTTCAGATTTAATGATTGAGCTAGGAGAAATAAATGATGAGAAAAAAAAATTCTTATCTTTGGTTTACAAATTAGGTAAGAGACAGAAAGAACAAGATCTCTCTTATTATGTTACTTTCATTTTTAATCCAAAATGGTGAGATTTGGTGAGAAAGTTACTGATTGGCTATATACTTGTTATAATATATCAAGATTACTCACCAAAAGGAAAAAATTCTCATCTATATCCCTATTTGACATGGTTTGTTTTAATACCATACAAACATGATAATGAGAAAATATAATAATTGGTTTTTTTTTTTTTTTTCTCACCAAGACAAGAGATCATAATCATTTTTTTTTTTCATTTCTCATGCGAATTGCCCACTTGCATACTTGATAAGTTTGTACAAAATTAGTATTTTGTATGACTTTGGCTAGGGTAATTGCATGTCAAGTTGGAAAATGAAGCCATACACGGTATATGACAATTTTTGAGGATTAGGAAATAGTAATGTGAGGAACTAATAGTTTATACTTTGAACTATTCAGAATAAGTTGACGAGAAATATTCAGGATGATGTACCATGGTGTATACTTTTTGCAAATGATATCGTCTTAGTAGATGAGACTAGAGAAGTTAACACTAAGTTAGAAACTTTGAAAGAAATACTTGAATCTAAAGGATTTAAAATAAGCAAAATTAAGATAGAGTACATGGAATGTAATTTTAGTAATAGTAACAATAGAAATAGAGGAGAAGTGGAGATTGAGTGTTAAGAACTACCTAAAAATGAACTTTTTCGTTATTTAAGGTCAATTATCACAACGGTTGAGAAGATTGGAGTAGATGTGATCTATAAAATTAAAGCAGAGTGAATTAAGTGGAGGAGTACATCTGGAATGCTATGCAATAAACGAGTACCTACTAGATTAAAAGGAAAGTTTTGTAAAACGACTATTAGATCAGCGATGTTGTATGGAATGGAATGTTGGGCAACTAAGAAACAACACGTAAATAAGATGATTGTTGAGATGAGAATGCTAAGGTAAACGTGTGGCAAGACTAGAAAAACAGAGTTAGAAATGAGTATATCCGTGAATGGGTAGAAGTAGCATTAATGAAAGATAAGCTGAGAGATAATAAATTGGGATGATTTAGTCATATACAACGGAGACCAACAGAGGCAGTAGTGAAGAGATACGATACAATGATAGTAGAGAGAAGTGTTAGGAGAAGGGGCAGACCTAGATTGACGTGGCCTAACATAGTAAATAGATATATGAATCTCTCTAATTTAACTAACAAAATGACCTTTGATAGAGTCAAGTGGCGAAGAAGAATTTATGTAACTGACCCCATTTGATGAGATTTAAGGTTTGGTTTGGTTTAGTTTACCTAGACAGTATGTAATTATTTATTCTAACGTAACAATCAACAAAAATAGAGAGCTTTACGCGCTAAATTTATTGTTCTTGAGACCTATGCTTTCCCCCTCTTCTTCATTGCGAACATTGATCATCAATAGGTAGAATCATTTCCAAAGAGGGTATAAATTAACGAAAAATGTTTGGGGGCCCTAATTTTTGTCATTCAAATGGCTCAAAATTGTCAAAACGACGTCGTTTTGACAATTTTGATGTTGTTTTGTACTCAAAACGACATCGTTTTGGCAAATTCGAACAATTTGAGTCACAAAAATTAGGATCCTCTACCATTGCTGTAAATTAACAGTCCGCATCCATCTTGATGTGTATATATATTGCAATGGCACACACACTTGGGTCTCTACAAAATAGCTGAGAAAGACCAAATGAAGAAAAATGTATAGCACACACTCATGCATATATATATATATATATATATGCTAGGTTGCTACCTCCAACAAGCGTATTCCGAAACTGTTGTCAGTGTTACCCAACATGTGCTTTTTGAAATAATTTGGTAACGTTACCAGGAGGGACCGGGCTAATAAGTAATTTCATCATTAGTGGAACCCAAAAAAGTAGAAAACATTCAGCATCCTTCCACTTTTTAAAATAGTAGTAGACATACATACATACATATATATATATATAATATAGAAGATTCCTTTATAATGTTTTATTATTGTTAATAAAGTATTATTTTATTTTTGCTGACAAAAAAAACGTGGGCAAAATATATTTGTAGTTATTGTAGTTTTCTTCTCGTGTTAATTTGATAATTTTACATCAAGTTTATTTTTAAATTTTTTATATTATATCAATTTATTCCAATTAATAAATCTTGTTATAAATTAAATTGAAATTAATGAAAAAAAAATAATCGATTCACTTTCTTCAAAATAATTGATATGTTGGAGTCTAATTTGAAATAGTCCATTTCTTAATGAATGGACCATTTTGCCATTAATTTTTATCCAATTTCTAAATGGAAGTTATTAGGGAGCTTTTTCCATAAATCCATCTTTAATTACTTATGTTCCATTCAATTCATATTCTTTTTGACTATTCCAATAAGAAGACCAAAATACCCTTTTCATCTACTTATGTTCTATTTAGTTCATATTATTTTCTTATGTTTCAATAAGTCCTATGGATGACATAATTACCAAAATACTCCTAATGTGAATGTTCACACCGTCAATGTGAATGTTCATATCGTCAATGTACAGGGGCCCGGCCCATGTACAATGTGAATATTCACATTGACATGTTAACATTCATATTGATAGGAGTGTAAAATTAGCCCGCGGCCTGTGGGCGGCCCGGGGCGAGCTCGGTCCGGCCCGTGACAATGTGAATATTTACATTGACATATTAACATTTACATTGATAGAACTGTAAAATTGGCCCGCGGCCTGTGGGCGGCCTGAAGCCCGCCCGTTGCCGGGGCGGGCCCGCCCCGTTGATAATGTGAATATTCACAATGACATGTTAACATTCACATTGATAAGAGTGTAAAATTGACTCGCGTCCCATGGGCGGCCCGGGGAGAGCCCGGCCCCGCCCGTGACAATGTGAATATTCACATTGATATATTAACATTCACATTGATAGAAGTGTAAAATTGGCCCACGGCCCGTGGGCGGCCCGAAGCCCGCCCGCTGCCCGGGGCGGGCCCGGCCCGGCCCGTGACAATGTGAATATTCACATTGACATATTAACATTCACATTGATAGGAGTGTAAAATTGGCCCGCGGCCCGAAGACGACAGCCTCGGGTTGGGTCGGTGGGCCTAGGCCTAGGCTCGAGCTTAGGCGGGGCTTGGGCGGGCCTGGCCATTTTCTTTTAATTCTTTTTAATTTTTTCTACCAAAATTTTATTATTTTCCATAAAAAAAGACATTGTGCCTCAGGCAGGCTAGGCCTCGGACCGAGCATTGAATGGGCCTTAAGCGGGCCGATGGGCCGGGCCGGGCTTCAAAGTGATGGCCTAGGCCCTAGCCTAGGGTCTCGGACATACTTGGGCCCAGACCCAAACGAGCCTGCCCCAGGCCGTGGGCGGGCTTCGAGCAGCCCACGGGCGGCGGGCCAATTCTACATTCCTATCAATGTGCATGTTAACATGTCAATGTGAATATTCACATTGTCAATGGGCCGGGCCGGGCCTACCCCGGGCCGCGGGCGAGCTTCGGGCAGCGTGAAAATTTTACACTCCTATCAATGTTAATGTTAACATGTCAATGTGAATATTTACATTGTCACGGGTCGGGCCAAGCCCGCCTCGGGCTACGGTCGGGCTTCGGGCCGCCCACGGGCTGCGGGCCAATTTTACACTCTTATCAATGTGAATGTTAACATGTCAATGTGACTATTCACATTGTCAATGTGAATATTCACACTGTCAATGGGCCGAGCCGGGCTCGCCCCGGGCTGCGGGCGGGCTTTTGGCCGCCCATGGGCCGCGGGCCAATTTTATACTCTTATCAATGTGAATGTTAATATGTCCATGTGAATATTCACATTGTCAACAGGCCGGGCCGGGCCCGCCCCGGGCCGCCCACGGGCTGTGGGCGAGTTTCGAGCAGCCACGGGGCACGAGCCAATTTTATACTCTTATCAATGTGAATTTTAACATGTCAATGTGAATATTTACATTGTCAACAGGCCGGGCCAGGCCCGCCCCGGGCTGCCTACGGGCCGTGGGCGGGTTTTGGACAGCCACGGGGCGCGGGCCAATTTTATACTCTTATCAATGTGAATATTAACATGTCAATGTGAATATTCACATTGTCAACGGGTCGGGCCCACCCCGGGCCGCCCACGGGTCGTGGGCGGGTTTCGGGCAGCCATGGGGCGCGGGCTAATCTTACACTCCTATCAATGTGAATGTTAACATGTCAATGTGAATATTCACATTGTCAACAGACCGGGCTGGGCCTGCCCCGAGCCGCGGGCGGGCTTTTGGCCGCCCACGGGACGCTAACCAATTTTATACTTTTATCAATGTGAATGTTAACATGTCAAGTGAATATTCACATTGTCAACGGGCCGCAGGCGGGCTTTTGGCCGCCCATGGGCCGCGGACCAATTTTATACTCTTATCAATGTGAATGTTAATATGTCAACGTGAATATTCACATTGCCAACGGCCCGGACCGGGCCCGCCCCGGGCCGCCCATGGGCCGCGCGGGTTTCGCGCCACCACGGGACGCGGGCCAATTTTACACTCCTATTAATGTGAATGTTAACATGTCAATGTGAATATTCACATTGTCAACGGACAGGGCCGGGCCCGCCCCGGCTCGCAGACGGGTTTTGAGCCGCCCACGGGCCAATTTTACATTCGTACCAATGTGAATTTTAAAATATGAATGTTCACATCATAAATTTGCTAACCGTTCAAAAAATATTTATAAGGGTATCAAAATTAAATATAAGGCATAAGTGTCCAAGAAAATAGTGTAAATCAAGAAAAAGGATTTTATGGAATAAAACTATACATACATGGGACTAAATGGGTTAAAAAATTACTTCATGGACTTCTTGAGTTAAAACACTTCTAAATGAGATTTATCAATAATTTTCCATATATATATATATATATATCTAACAGGACAAAAAGCAAAAGGATAATTTGGGCTCTATTATATATTTTAAAAATAATTTTAGAGTTTGGGAGTTTGAGATAATTTGATATTTTATTATAGTTGAGTAGATAAAAAAATTTGAAGGGAAAGTTTAGAAATTTTTTTGTTTGTATGGTTGTATATTTTGAAAATAGTTTTGAAGTTTAGGAGTTTGGAATGATTTGATATTTTGTTATAGTTGAGTAGATGTGTGTGAGAAAAAAAGTGATTGAAAAAGAAAAAGAAGAGAAGAAAATGATTGATTGATGTGTAAGAGAGAGAAAGTGATTTTGGAAAAAAAAAAAATCAAAATATTTGAACTAAACAAAATTTAAATAAAAAAAATAAAAAATTATATTTTTCTCAAAAATTATATCTTGAAAGATAAACTAAACAAGCTCAAAGTCTTACTTGTTAACCAACCTATATATATATATATATATCAGAACAAAAAATCAAAACAATACAATGGAACTAAAGTATTTGCTTTTTAAGCAAACCATATATATATATATATATATAGGGAGCTTTTTCCATAAATCCATCTTTAATTACTTATGTTCCATCCAATCCATACTCTTTTTTACTATTCCATTAGGTCCTATTTGAGATGAGAAGACCAAAATACCATTTTTCATCTACTTATGTTCTATTTAGTTCATATTATTTTCTTATGTTTCAATAAATAATTACCAGAATACCCCTAATGTGAATGTTCACACCATCAATGTGAATGTTCATATCGACAATGTGTAGGGGCCCGGCCCATGTACAATGTGAATATTCACATTGACATGTTAACATTCACATTGATAGGAGTGCAAAATTAACCCGCGGCCTGTGGGCGGCCCGGGGCGAGCCCGGTCCGGCCCGTGACAAAGTGAATATTCACATTGACATATTAACATTCACATTGATAGGACTGTAAAATTGGCCCACGGCCTGTGGGCGGCCCGAAGCCCGCCCGTTGCCGGGGCGGGCCCGGCCCGTTGATAATGTGAATATTCACATTGACATGTTAACATTTACATTGATAAGAGTGTAAAATTGACTCGCGTCTCATGGGCGGCCCGAAGCCCGTGGGCAGCTCGGGGAGAGCCCGGCCCCGCTCGTGACAATGTGAATATTCACATTGACATATTAACATTCACATTAATAGAAGTGTAAAATTGGCCCGCGGCCGTGGGCGGCCCGAAACCCGCCCGCTGCCTGGGGCGGGCCCGGCCCGGCCCGTGACAATATGAATATTCACATTGACATATTAACATTCACATTGATAGAAGTGTAAAATTGGCCCGCGGCCCGAAGACGACAGCCTCGAGTCGGGCCGGTGGGCCTAGGCCTAGGCTCAAGCTTAGGCGGGGCTTGGGCGGACCTGGCCATTTTCTTTTAATTCTTTTTAATTTTTTCAATCAAAATTTTATTATTTTCCACAAAAAAAGACATTGTGCCTTAGGCGGGCTGGGCCTCGGACCGAGCATTGAATGGGCCTTAAGCGGGCCGATGGGCCGGGCCGGGCCGGGCTTCAAAGTGATGGTCTAGGCCCTAGCCTAGGGTCTCGGACATGCTCGAGCCCGGATCCAAACGAGCCTGCCCCAGGCCGTGGGCGGGTTTCGAGCAGCCCACGGGCGGTGGGCCAATTCTACATTCCTATCAATGTGCATGTTAACATGTTAATGTGAATATTCACATTGTCAACGGGCCGGGCCTACCCCAGGCCGCGGGCGAGCTTCGGGCAGCGTGCAAATTTTACACTCCTATCAATGTTAATATTAACATGTCAATGTGAATATTCACATTGTCACGGGTCGGCCCAAGCCCGCCTTGGGCTGCGGTCGGGCTTCGGGCAGCCCACGGGCTGCGGGCCAATTTTACACTCTTATCAATGTGAATGTTAACATGTCAATGTGAATATTCACATTGTCAATGGGCCGGGCCGGGCCCGCCCCGGGCTACGGGCGGGCTTTTGGCCGGCCATGGGCCGCGGGCCAATTTTATACTCTTATCAATGTAAATGTTAATATGTCCATGTGAATATTCACATTGTCAACAGGCCGGGCCGAGCCCGCCCCGGGCTGCCCATGGGCTGTGGGCGAGTTTCGAGTAGCCACGGGGCACGGGGCAATTTTATACTCTTATCAATGTGAATTTTAACATGTCAATGTGAATATTCACATTGTCAACAGGCCGGGCCGGGCCCGCCCCGGGCTGCCTACGGGCCGTGGGCGGGTTTTGGGCAGCCACGAGGCGTGGACCAATTTTATACTCTTATCAATGTGAATATTAACATGTCAATGTGAATATTCACATTGTCAACGGGCCGGGCCCACCCCGGGCCGCCCACGGGCCGTGGGCGGGTTTCGAGCAGCCATAGAGCGCGGGCTAATCTTATACTCCTATCAATGTGAATGTTAACATGTCAATGTGAATATTCACATTGTTAACGGGCCGGGCCGGACCCGCCCCGGGCCGAGGGCGGGCTTTTGGCCGCCCACGGGACGCTGACCAATTTTATACTCTTATCAATGTGAATGTTAACATGTCAATGTGAATATTCACATTGTCAGCAGGCCGGGCCGGGCCGGGCTTTTGGCCGCCCATGGGCCGCGGACCAATTTTATACTCTTATCAATGTGAATGTTAACATGTCAACGTGAATATTCACATTGTCAACGGCCCGGACCGAGCCCGCCCCGGGCCACCCATGGGCCGCGGGCAGGTTTCGCGCCACCACGGGACGCGGGCCAATTTTACACTCCTATTAATGTGAATGTTAACATGTCAATGTGAATATTCACATTGTTAACGGGCCGGGCCCGCCTCGGCTCGCAGACAGGTTTCGAACCACCCACGGGCCAATTTTACATTCCTACCAATATGAATTTTAAAATATGAATGTTCACATCATAAAATTGCTAACCGTTCAAAAAATATTTATAAGGGTATCAAAATTAAATGTAAGGGCATAAGTGTCCAAGAAAATAGTGTAAATCAACAAAAATGACTTTATGGAATGAAACTATACATACATGGGACTAAATGGGTTAAAAAATTACTTCATGGACTTCTTGAGTTAAAACATTTCTAAATGGGATTTATTAATAATTTTCCCAAGTTATTAATTTTCCCCCCCCCCCCAAAAAAAAAACAAAAAAATGATACTTTGTTAATAAGGGCTCACTGCTGTGCGTGAAGCGCAGCAGTGACTGTGGTGACTCCATTTGAGGTGTATTATGGCCTTATTTTTATGATCCAAACCGTCCATTTTGTAGGGTTTGTTGAATACTTCATGCCTACCAAAAATCATATTAATCGGATATCAACAACTATATGATCGATAACCAAAAAAAATAAATAATAAGTTTTATTTTGAGAAATAACATAAATAATGTGCAATTCGATCATATAGTTGTTGATATCCAATTAATATGATTTTTGGTAGGCAAAAGTACTCAACAAACCCTACAAAATGAACGATTTGGATCATAAAAATAAGGTCATAATACACCTCAAATGGAGGCACCACAGTCACTGCTGTGCTTCACGCACAGTGACCCCTTATCCTATAGGCATATGAGGAACTCAAATGGGTTTCATTATGATGTAACTACCTGTGTACAGATTGAACAGCATACATTTCTTTTCCTTTTATTTTCTTCTTTTTTGTGTACTTAGCCATCAAACATGAACAGAAGGAGATAATGCAAACATATATATATATATATATTCTCTAAAATCATATGCATTGCTTATATACATAAAAAATGATAATATCAAATTTGGATAAATAATTGGACAATTTACATATTGAGCGCAATTATCACATAAATAATTGTACAATTTACTTATTTATTATTATTCTTGAATAGTAGAACAATCTCTATATATATAAGATAAGACTGTGTACATTAATCTATTTTCAACCTTTAGAATAATTAGAATCTCACGCATTGAGTTGTCCTTTATTTTTAAATAGTGGACCAATTCATTAGAGCTTGGATATGACCTTATGCCTCAACGTGGATGACAGTGTTACAGGAGCAACAGTAGGTTCTTCCACAATGCACTTGAGATCTTCATTCTTACCATCCAAACGAGCCCTTAAAAATGCTACAAATACCCCTCCTAAATATTTCTTAAATGGGTCCTTGTCACCCTCCCCACTCACAAAAACATGTCTAAACATCAAATTTGGATCATCTAACATGTCCATATGACCATAGTCCTTGGCATAAAAATACCAACACGGTGGTTTACATTCTGTGAAGAACTCACAATGATTCACTCCATTTGGGGCACATGCTGGGAATATGCCACTACTTTTTTCATGACCTAAGCCAGTACCGATGATAGCAACTGAGATCGATACTGGAAAATCGAAAGAACGGGGGACATAGGTGAGCATTTTGGGTTCGATTTGGTCATCAATGCTTCCACCGGCAACGGGGTCAAGTCCTATTAAAGCTGAAATTTTGAGGGATGGTTGGGGTTTGGCATGGCCTAGTGCAAGGGCAAATCCAGTCTTTCCACCTCTACTATGGCCAGCAACGGCTAGCTTGAGAAGATTTGCTTTGACATTTTCCGGGAGCATGGATTGAAGGCCAGTGGCTAACCAGTTTGTGACTTCTCCAGCCAAATTGACTTCTTTATTTTCATTTACAATCACAAAGTCAAACACGCCGTATAACTGAAAAAATAATTGATAGAGTTGGTTCACATCTCGGAAACACAAATATGGATGTGTCACTACGAATTGGGATCCTCCCTTGCACTCCCTCCTTGTAGGGCCTTCGGGCCCATTTTTAGGTCTAATTTTGATAATTCGAACCGTTATATTTTAAGATTTATTCAGTATATCATACCTGTAAAAAATCAAATTGATCGGATATCAGAAAACATGTGTTCGGAAAACTGTTTATTAAATTCTTTAAAAAAATAGTTTTTAGTTCGATTTTTCCGAACACATGCTTTCTGATATCCGATCAACTTGATTTTTTATAGGTATGATATACTGAATAAATCTTAAAATATGAACGGTTCGAATTATCAAAATTGGACCTAAAAGTGGACCCGAAGACCCTACAAGGAGGGAGTAAAAGGG
Source organism: Camellia japonica (assembly GCA_030407325.1). Taxonomy (NCBI): domain Eukaryota; kingdom Viridiplantae; phylum Streptophyta; class Magnoliopsida; order Ericales; family Theaceae; genus Camellia; species Camellia japonica. The sequence continues at coordinate 157,561,690 of JAPPVO010000031.1, read as the reverse complement.
GAGGATCTGTGCTCTTGTCAACTACCCGTAAACATGAGGGTTTATGGGCATCTAGTTGAATTGATCAATCTGGATTAGGAGTAAATGACATTCAAGTTTGTAGGTGGTCCAAATTAAATTTAATCCCTAAATAAATACATATATGATAACAAATATTATATGAAAGTATTTGCCTAAGCAGCAAAAAAGCTAATTGATGCATTTTTAGTGCCAATATTGATATTAACAAGAAAAACAGTTATTTATGAAGTTCTCAGAAGTAGTCGAGTTATGCGCAAATTAATTTAAACATCAAACTATAGAAAAAATAATAAATAAATAAATATGGTACTTAACACGATCATATTTCCAACATTACTACACTGCTGTAACCTTACTGTTTGGATAGGTAATTTGAAAATTTAAGTATTTTTAAGGCTGTATTTTGATTATGAATTTGGGTAAAAAAAATTCAAAAAAAGAAAAGAATAAAATGTGAATAAAATATAATTACATTTTACTCATATTTTTATTTTTTCTTTTCAAATTATTACTCAAATTCATAATTTACACAAGTTTAAAAGTTTTCTACCTCTTGCCATAGCTTAGCAATCAATTCTTTTTCTTTATTTATTTAATTTTTGGGGATTAACTATATTTTTTATTCCTAAAATTTCTGTTTTGTATAATTTTGTTTCTAGACATTTTAATTGTGTCAATTTCATTGTGAGAGTATAAAATAGGCATTAAATTAATCATGCTTGATGCGATCAGTATTTATAGTCAGAAATAGAGATATTTTTTAAAAAAAATTCTTAATATTTTAATTGTGTCAATTTCATTTTTAAAATATTAAACATGCATTAAATTGATCATGACTTTCTTTTGGGTGATTATTTTTGCCCTTTCAATTTGGGACTGGCTTCTCTCTGATCTGTGATCGGACTAAAGAGTATTATTGGGTCTGTGAAAGTTTATCACGGGTCTCGTTTCAATAATATGAACCGTGCAATGTGTAGAACTCGTAAAATACTATATACTTATAAAAAATCACATTGATCGGATATCAATAGTTACGTGATCATATCATTTTTGTATAAAAAAAAAGGACAGTGAAAAAATAAACGATTGACAAAATTCTATCCGATGAGATAGTTATCGATATCCGATCAACGTGATTTTTTACAAATATATAGTACTCGACGAGTTCTACATATTGAACAATTTAGATTATTGAAACATGACCCGTAATGGACCCCCACAAGCAGTGGCAAAGGCATATTAGGCCTGGGGGGTCACGTGTCCCCTGAGTTTTGGAATTTTTTTTTTTTAAACATAAAGAAAATATTTTAAATAAAAAAATTTATAAAAATATTATTTAAAGTGAAATGTCAATGACATTTTAAAATTATGAGAATAATAATGATTATTTTGATTGAAAATAAAGAGACTATGATAAGTTATATTATTATTTATGAAAATTTTAATATAATGGTGATGTCTATCATTATTGACATGCAAACATAATTAATTTCAATGAAGATATGGAATTTATTGAATTATTAGTTACATTTGACATGTGAAGTTTATCCTCAATATGGAATTTATTCTCCATGTGGTCATAATTAAAATGACCACTATATAAATTATAATCAAGCAACACATCTTCAATTATAAAACATAAAAAAAATAAAAAATAAAAAATTACAATAAGTCATAATTAATATCCGAATGAGTCATTACTAACTATTACTTAATATATAGTCATAACCAAAATAACAATCACAAAAAGTTATAACTAAATTATATTTAACACTATAATGTGTTATAACTAAAGACTATGAAAATCATAATTGCGACATATGATAGACACTTTTTTGTGGTATATTTTATAAAATTTCTCTACTAAAATATATCATTTTTATTTCAACTTATCTTCTTTTTTAAATTTTCAATCCGCCTATAAAATAGTTACTTCTCAATATTTGTATAAAATTTAATCTCAAATCCTTTAATTTTAATTTCACATTTACCCAAATAAATTCTTAATATTTAAATTTAATAATATCTCATTATTATTTATTATAAAAAAAATTTAATATTGTCATTAATTTATACTCATTTCCTACTGAATTCCTGAGTATACTACTACTCACATGCTTAGGCCTCTTTTGGCAACATGGTAATAATCTGATTTTCAGATTATTACCAACCTCTTCTCTCACAGAAAAGCTGATTATAATCTGCTTATAATCAACTTTTCACCAAAAATCAGATTATAACCATCTTCCCAAACCCTCTAATTCGATCCGACTGAAGGAAGCCCCCGCCCTTTCAATTTCTCCACGAACCCACTTTGTGAGAGCACAATTCTCAATGCATGTGAAAGGCAGCTAGGTGTGAAGACAAATTTATATAGTGTAAATAGAATTTTTTGAGAAACTTGTAAATATATATATACACTTAAGATTTGACTTTTATAATAAATTAAATCTTGAATTTATAATTTTATTAATTTAAATCCTAAATGGTAAAAATAGATAAATAATTTAGATTAAAAACAAATTAAAATATTAGAATTTAAATTGACAAAATTAAAAAAATTAAGATTTATTTTATTATAAGAGTTAAATTTTGAATTAAAAAAAAAAAGAGGATAAATTACAAATACACTCCTGAGATTTGCTTAAAATACAGATTACATCCTGTGGTTTGAAAAATTCCAAATACCTCATTGTTAGAATTTTTTATTTAATAGAATTAACTAAAAAAAATAAAATTCATAATTGTTCTCCTATTTAATAATAAAATTACATAAATTATTAATTGAATTATATTTCTAACATCATTAAAAATTGTTAATTGATTTGATGATTTATTAATAAAATAGGCGATTTGTTATGAACTTAGAAATCTCAAGGGTATAATATAATTTTCAAAATCACAAAGGGCGATTCATATTTTAATTCAATCTCAGGCAGTATATTTGTAATTTATGCTATGAAAAAAAAAAGTAAAAAAAACATTTAAACCAAGGTGAAATTTAAGTGCTTTTTAACGAACACATGCATTAGGGTAAAAAATGTAATTAGGATTTTTAAAATTTTATTTTTATTACAAACTAGCTTAGCAATTAATTCATGTCCAACTGAGGCTTTGTTTGGAAAGTTGAATTTTTAGTTTAAAAGTCAAAAAAATCATTAAAAACTGTCACAAAACTCTTTCTATTTTCTACATATTTTTTCATAAAATATCAAAATATTAATTAAAATAGTCAATTCTAAAACCTGAATGAGTTTCCTACTAGTTCAAAACTTCTCTATTACAATAAGGTAAAAATTGACATAGGACAAGAAAGGCTTAAGCGTATTTTTTAATCTTTTATAAAAAAATGTGTAAAAAAGTATAAAGGTGATGTGACCTAAATAAATACACTTATTTAATGGATACCAAACAAACTCTTAAGAGCATCTCATACGCTTGCTCAGATACTTTATTAAATTTAAATTTGATGAAACACGTCTCTTTTTTCTACTCCAACCATAAACTCATATCAAATGAAGAAGATGCCAGATTGTTCATCAAATTAAAGAAGCGTTTAACCTTTCATTAAATTTTCAAGGCGACTGTTGGTAGACGACCAGCCGGTCAACTAGGTGGATGACTGGCTTGGAGGAGTTTTGTTGAAAATTTCTCTAGGGTGAACGATCGACTGAACGACCGGCTAGATTTAATGAAATAATTAGAGCGCAACATATCAGATCAAACTTTTATTCAAATTTTTATTCATATTTGATAAAATAAATAAATAAATAAATTTGAGTAAGCATTGAAAATGCACTATCAAGGACACGTCACATAATTATACCGTAATAGTCAAATATTAATAAAAAAAATTGTCTAATATCTTAACCAAAAAAAATCGTCATTTAATATCTTACCAAATAAAATAAAATCAAAATGAGGATTTCATCATTATAGAAGTGCCCAAGAGCATCTCCAACGACGCATCAAATTTTTCATTAAATTTGAGTAAAAATTTCATTTGATATCAAGTGCTTCAACGGAGATTTTTTAAGTTTCATCAAAACATTGGTCAACCGGGCAGACAATCGGACAGATGTCCAGTCGATCGACCGGCATGTGTAAATTTTTCACAAATTTTTTCCTTGAAGTGGTCATTCGGGGGTCCACCGGACAGATGACTAGGAGGACGACTGGAGGGTTGACCGGTCAGTGTAATTTTTTCACAAATTTTTGAATTGAGGTAGTCATTCAGGGGACATCCAAAGGGACGTCGGGGGGACATCTAATGGTGAAAATCAAACGGCTATGAACAATGATTTGATAAAAGGCATATTGGTCCTCAATTTAATGAAAGAACAGTGAAATCTTTAATCGGATACCTATTTGATGAAACCGTTGGACAAAAAAAAATGAGTAATTTTTCACCAAATTCAAATTTGATGATAAATTTGAGTAAATATTAGAGATGGTCTAACAATTAAAAGTTAGGGGTTTGAGATCTCATAAACAAATCACATTTTTTTGTTTTTTGATCTTTTTGTGATTTTTTTTTTTAAATTATGTCAAAAAAATTATTTCTTAATTTGTCCTATATAGACAAATCTAAAAGGAAAATTTAAAAAAAAAAATAATTACAAAAATTGAAAAAGTCAAAATAAGTTTAAAAAAATTACTCCCTCCGTCCCAAAATAATAGTCCCTTTTGGGGAATCCAACTTTTTTTGGTAGTACAATTATTGCTTTTGAAGAAAGTTGATTTTCCAAAATTATCCTTTTGATAGTACATTTTTGGGAATATCAATGTCATAATTGTACTTTTTATATTGTTTATTAATTTAAAAGAAGGGCAAAATAGGAAATTTATATTATTTTTGTACTTAATTTTTGAAGAGGGACTAATATTTTGGGACAATGAAAAATGGAATAAGGGACTAATATTTTGGGACGGAGGGAGTACTATTTTTTTACTTATTTTTATCTTGTCTAGACTTTTTTTTTAAAAAAAACTTAATTTTTAAATTTGAAGGGATTGAATTGAATTTAAACACTAAACACCAAAAAAGTAAAACCAAACATTAGTGTTTGGAAAAACTAGTCGAATAATTGTATTAAAAAAAAGGGGGTTAAACTAGATAAAATGATTAATCAAAATGTTTGAGAAGGTTTCATGGTCTCTCATGATTTTGAAGGCGGTGCTTGGTTGATAAATTTAGAAAAATTAAAAATTAAAAATAAAAAATAAAATATATATATATATATATATATGAAATTAAGTGAAATATAAATATATTTTATTTATATTTTATTATTTTTTTAATTTCCGTTTTTAAATCCATCCCTAAATCTTTGAATCAAACGCAGCAAGAGAGAGAGAGAGAAAAAGAGAGGAGAGAGACCTGAGGAGCAACGACTATGAATCCATGGGAAGATATATGTTGGAGAAGCTTTTTGTAGGAGGTATTGTGGATCAAGAACCCATGGAAAAAGAGCAGTACAGGATATGTGCCTTCCAACTTTGGCATAACAATTAACAATGGCTTTGGTGGTGATGATGATTCATTTGATTTCTTCACTTCCATTAGATTTCACACTCAACTTTCCCTTTTCAAAAACATTTGTAGCCAACGCCGGGCTTGCTACTACCATTCTCTCTCTCTCTCTCTCTCTCTCTCTCTCAATTCAGCTCTAATTTATTTTTTGAACAACACATCTGTCTTATAGGCCTCGTTTGAGAAGTGATTATTCTAGAGACTTTTTGATTTTTTGGCTATTTTAGTTTTTATGTTTGGAAAGATGAGATGAATTTTTAGGGATGTTTTGGAAAGTTGGTAAAAAGCTGGCTTTTGACTTTTTACCAAGTTTTTTGGCTTTTTTGGAGGTGATTTGGGAAGTTAGTAAAAAGCTGATTTTTTTGCTTTTTGGTTTAATATTTATTTATGGCATCAAATCAAAATAAAATGACCAATATACCGTTGCCAAACTTTGAAATTTTAGGTTATTTATTAACATGGAGGGTATTTAGATAATTTCACAAGGCAGCTTTTTTGTGACTTCCCAAATGGAAGTCCTGGCGTTTTCGGCAGCTTGGCGTTTTTCTTCCGTGGACAAAAACGTGGCGTTTTTCATCTCTTCCCAAAATGGCACTTAGTTGAGTTGTTGTATTGAAAAGTGTGTTGAAATGATGTTTGAATTTAAAATGACAAAGTTGCCCCTAACTTATAATTTTTTAAATTGATGTAAAGGGGTAAAATGGTAATTTAGCCGTTGATGATGACTTTTGAGGCTATGACAGTGTAGGCACAGGGTCCGACGCTGAGCCTATTTTTTTTTTTGAAAAAAATTGACTTGGAGGCTTTTTGGCTAATAACTCAAATCAGGCTATAATAGCCTCAACCACGGTTTCCCAAACAGCGCCATAAACTATTTTATTCTTGTGAAAAAAATACATTTAAAAAAAAAAAAAAAAAAACCTCAAACTCTCACACTTGTGTCAATCTATTCCTTAAGTCTTCGTTAGGCATTAATTTTTTTAGTTAGTTTTTTTTTGTGTTGAGACTTTTTTAGTTTCATTTAGTTTGACTTTTTTAATTTTTTTAAAAAAATATAATGATTATGGTTTGGATGTGACATTTTATCTTATTAACTTATGTAGCTAATTTCGTCTTTTTGTGCTTTTTTAGCCAAAAATCTAAAACCAAACGAAACTTAAATTATCAAGAATAATGTTTGAGAGTTCTAATGCAGCTCTAATGATGTGGAGAGTATCCATGTGAAGGTGGGGCTCAGACTCCTCTCTCTATCTCTCTCTCTTCCATCTCATTAAAGCTCCATTTAAAACTCTAGTATTAGAGTCAATTTAAACAATTATTCCCTTAAAATATTGACATTAGTCTACATTAGTCTCCTTAAATTATCAACTTAAACAATTATTCTCTTAAAAATATTTAGCGTAAATTACATTGACACCCCTAAAATTTAGTCTAATTACATCTCACACCTTGACATTCTGAAAATTACATTCACACTCCTATGATTAATAGTCTCATTTTATAAACTCCCTACTTATATAAAAGGCAACAACTCCTAGCAGAAAAATAGAAGAAATTACAATGAAAAAAAAAAGTAAAGGAAAAAAAAAAGAAAAGAAGAGCAAAGCAAGAAAAGAGAGACTGCATAACTTTAATGTCTTTATTCCGTCTAAAGAATTATAATGACAGGGAGTTAGTGTAATTTCTCAAACATCAGGAGATGATATGTATTAAATTCAAACCTCAATGAGTGTAAGTATAATTCATCTAAATATTTATTGACATGAGTTCTGTGCATCTCCATTAAACTAGTTAAAATTTTGTTATATTTTGACTTGAAAGTTATTTAGTATGTTTGGTTTCAAATTTCTTAATTCAATTTTTTGAAAATTGAATATTTTGTTTTTCGTATTTTTTTATTTTTAGTGAATATTTTTAAATTTTAAACAATTTTTTTACTTTTTTTAGATGTACCTTACTTAAATGTATCTAAATAGTAAATTATTTGTGAAAAATATTTTAAAATATTAATAAATACACAAAAATATGAAAAATATACTAAATTTTAGTATTTTTTTTATATTTTTGGTATTTAGTGAATTTTTTAAAGATTTTTTTAACAAATATTATATTTTCTAAGTATATTTATGTTAGGTGTGTTTAAAAAAAAAATTTAAAAAAATTGCTTAAAATATTAAAAAAAATCAATGAAAAAAAAAACAGAGTAAATTCTGAAAAAAATAGAAATCTGATCCGATCAAGTAGCTGTCGATATCCGATCAACGTGATTTTTTATAGGGATAAAGTACTCGACAAACTCTACACATTGACGGTTTGAATTATCAAAATAGAATCTATACTAGGCCTTCATAGACCCAACCACATATTACAATCTAATTTGGAACTGAAGAGAAGCCTGACCCTTTCTGAAATGAAACTGTTGGAAAATGGTTTTATATAGGCATAATTTTGAGCCCATTTTGGGTGGAGCCCATTTTGGGTGGGCCCCAAACGTCTTTTGGGGTGGGTCCGAAAAGGTGACGTGTTCCTTGTCACGTGGCAAGTCACACGGTGAAGACTGAACGTCAAAACCATTTATGAGTGAATGAGAAGTTGATGTCGTTTTCGGGTTTGACATTAATTTTTAGACAAAGTTCATTTGAATTTTTCAATAAAAATTATTGTGGGAATTTAATTTTAGTATAATTTTATTTTTGGTTTCCTAATATGGTTTCTTATAATAGATTATATAGTTTAAATATTAAATTCCAAACTGTTTGTTAAACTTTCCTCCATTGACTTTTTTTGTTTAAACTATTCAAATAGTTTAAATATTAAATTCAAACAATTTTGAACTTTGCCAATCCAATGGTTCTGTGTTCAAAATTGTTTGGGGGAAATAAAAACTGTTCCATGTGATACGGCAGTTTTGCACCTTTTCATTTCCTTTTGCACCTGTTCGGGTCATGTGTAATTGCCTATAAATTCTACATTCCAGTAATGTTAAGGATCCGGGGAAAAATTCAGTCTGTAGATTTTTGATATTGCTGTCCATTTTGCTCTAAGTACATATATTCTTCATTTTAGTTTTAGAATATTTAAAAGAGAGTATAGATCACAGGTTTGGTTCGCCGAACAAATTTATTTGAAGTGCTTCTATAAATTTGTGAAGATCATTGTATCCTGGGAGATAGACGCCATTCAACCGTAAGCACCGTAGCGGGGCGAATCTGTCTTAAGGACAGAGTGTCATATACTCGACTTGGTCTTTATTTTTATTCGGTTTGATAAATAGATCTGGTATGTTATTTATTTATTTTGTTTGAGTTATTTCAAGTTATTTTATTTACACAGGAGATTGGTCCAACAGAAACTACAATAATTATTATAGTAGCTAAAGTTTTTGTCACTCGTTTTCATTGCAGTCTCTTTGTTGAGAAGGTATCTATTTTCCACTTAGCTTTATGGGTGAGATTTCTTAAATTTTAATTTTAATTTTAAAAAATTGTTCGGATATGTAGGGTTCACCCATCATTTTGATGAACTGAATTCCGATAATTATAATCTTATCATTTTATTACGTTTGTGTTTTAAAAAAAATAAAATTAGATAGTTTATTTTCAAAAACACATTTACCATATATTTTTCGGGTACTAACATGATAAAAATAATAAGGATACGATTAGACCTAATTATTTTTGTGAATGATATACGGAGGGCCTTGTAAATTTAACGATTTTGAATTATCAAAACATGACATGTGGTGGGTCTCACATGCCAAAACAATTGTTCCACATTCAAATTTAAATTTGAGAGAAGGCAATCATATTACTAACTTACTCTAATTTTAATGTTGGCACATGGTAATTGATTTGTCCTGCAAATATGTAACAAGCTTGTTACATATACTGAAGGGATTTCCACACTGTACACTCTTTTTTACTAACCCGGTATCCAACCCGGTATCCAAACAATTTCTGGGGGATCAATGACATCGTCCACTTTCAAGGGGTTCCAATTAAAGTTGGGACAAATTCACCTATGGACTGTCCTCAAGAAATTGTTTACACTTAAAAGGTTTAGAACTTGAGACTTTGGAGGAAGTACGCTCACATGTCCCAAATCTTTTACCATTGGGTCAACCCTTTAGCTACCCAACCGTGTCGTTACCTTGCTGAATTATACAAAAATGGCCATTATGCAGCAATCCAACTACAATGAGATGTTAACTAAAGGGTGATTTAGTAAAATGATTATTTTCATTTACAGTGTTAAGTCAAAAAGTCTAAAAAGAGAGGTGAATATAATTTTAGAAACTTTAAGGAAGATGTCTGTAATTTCAACAAACCTCAATGGAGGTCAGTGTAGTTTATTCTTTTTTATTAGTTGAAAAGTAAAGCAATCACATTTATGTTGATTTTTTAGACAACCTTAACCAAGTGTTAATGAATTGTGGGAAAGATTTTTCCAAAGGGCACTGGTTCTCTCTAATTGGGAATCCCCACTGGAGGGGCATAGTTGGGCCTCCGTAGGCTCACCACAAAGCTCCATTAATAATCCAAATCGTCAATATGTAAACCTCATCGTGTACTTCATCCTTGTAAAAAATCACATTGATCAGATATCAATAGCCACTTGATTAGATCACATTTGTGTTAACAATTTATTTTAAAAATCATATTTACCACTGACACAAAAGTGATTTGATCAAGTGGCTACCGATATCCGATCAATATGATTTTTTACAGGGATGAAGTACTTGACGAGTTCTACACATTGCACGGTTTGGATCATTGATGCGAGTTTCGTGGTAGGCCTACGGAGGCCCAATAACACCCTCGAATCTGATTTGGACTAGAGAGAAGCCTTCCTTTTTTTTTTTTTTTTAAACCCCCAGTTATTATTAAGGGCATTTTGATAACAATGTCACCCATAGGATTTATTGGAACATAAGAAAATATTTAAATTAAGTGAAACATAAGTAGGTGAAGAGGGATTTATGAATAAATGTCTCTAGAGTTTTTCATACATATATACCATTATGCAGCAACTCAACATCAGACATATAGTGTAAGGGAATTCCTTTGGTACACATTTTGTATGAAAAGGTGTACTGTATATACCTTCTTACGTATTTTTTTTAGTAATTGTAACGTATTTTTTGTGATAAATGTTACTTAATTCTATGATAGAATTATGACAATTTGTGGTTAAAAAATGAATTAACCCCAAATTATCGTAACACTACTAGAAGTTTATGTAAGATTTATCACAAATATAAGATTATACCAAAAAAATATGTAATAGGCTTGTTACATATACTAAAGGGATTTCCACACTGTACACATAATTTTATTTTTTTTAATTACTCGGTATCCAACCTATTGGACCGACTAATCTAGGGGATCAATCCCATTATCCACTTGCAGGGGATTCTAATTAAAGTTAGGACAAAGTCTCATATGGACTGTCCTCAAGAAATTGTTTACACTTAAAAGGTTTAGAACTTGATACCTTGGAGGGAATACACTCACAAGTCCCAAATCTTTACCATTAGGCCAACCCATTAGCTACCCAACTGTGTCGTTACCTTATTGCATTATACATGAATGATCATTATGCAGCAATCCAAATACAATGAGATGTTTTGTATGTCTAGTCGCTTGAACTAAAGGATGATTTAGTAAAATGATTATTTTCATTTATAGTGTCAAGTCAAAATGTTGAATATAATTTTAGAAAATTTAAGGGAGATGTATGTAGTTTCAACAATTAGAGAAATCACATTTATAATTTATTCTTTTTTATTAGTTGAAAATTAGAGAAATCACATTTATGTTGATTTGACAACCATGACCAAGTGTTAATAAATGGTGGGAAAGATTTTTTCAAAGGGCATTGGTTCTCTCCAATTGGGAATCTTAACTTGATGGTGTTGTTGGCCCTCCGTAGGGTCACCACGGAGCCCCATTAATAATAAAAAAAACTGTTCAATATGTAACACACATCCTGTATTTCATTCCTGTAAAAAAATCATATTGATCGGATATCAATAACCACTTGATCAAATTTCATTTGTGTTAGCAATTAATTTTAAAAATCATATTTACTGTTGACCCAAAAATGAGGGATATCCGATCAATGTGATTTTTTGCAAGGATGAAGTACTCAATAAATTCTACACATTTGATGGTTTGGATTATCGATGCGCATTTCGTGGTAGGTCCATAGAGGCCCCATAATACCCTCAAATTCAATTTGTACTATAGAGCAGCCTCTCTTATTTCAAAACCCCTAATTATTATTAGGGGTATTTTGGTAAAAATGTCACCCATTGGACTTATTGGAATATAAGAAAATAATTTAAACTAAGTGAAACATAAGTAGGTGAAGAGTGATTTATGAATAAATGCCTCTAGGATTTTTTATACATATATACCATTATGCAACAATCCAACATCAGACATATAGTATAGGGGAATCCCTTTGGTACACATATTTTTTATGAAGAGGTGTACTATGTGTACCTTCTTACGTATTGTTTAGTAAATGTAACGTATTTTTTGTGATAAATGTTAATTTTCTGATAGAATTATGACAATTTGTGATTAAAAAATGAATTAATCACAAATTATCGTAACTCTACTAGAAGTTTATGTAAGATTTATTACAAAAATAAGATAAATTATCAAAAAAATATGTAACAAGCTTGTTACATATATTGAAGGGATTTCCATACTGTACACATAACTTTTTTTTTTTTTTCAACAACTCGGTATCCAATGCATTGGATTGATTAATCTGGGGGATCAATCCCATCGTCCACTTGCGCCGGGGGAGGGGGGAGGGGTCCAATTAAAGTTAGGATAAAGTCTCATATGGACTATCCTCAAGAAATTGTTTATACTTAAAAGGTTTAAAAATTGAGACCTTGGAGGGAATACACTTACAGGTCCCAAATATTTACCATTAGGCCAACCATTTAACCACCTAACTGTGTCGTTACTTTGTTGCATTATACATAAATGGCCATTATGTAGCAATTCAAATACAATGAGATATTTTGTATTTCTTGTCGCTTGAACTAAAGGGTGATTTAGTAAAATGAACATTAAGGGATATGTCTTTAATTTTAACAAACTTAAAGGGAGGTCAATGTAATTTATTATTTTTTATTAGTTGAAAAGTATAGCAATTACATTTATGTTGATTTTTGAGACAACCTTAACCAAGTGTTAATGAATGGTGGGAAAGATTTTTTCAAAGGGCACTGGTTCTCTCCAATTGGGAATCCCAACTAGAGGGTACCTGTTAAACTCTATTTGAAAAATATTTATTTTTCATATATTTTATATAATTGATATTTTAATTTAATTATTATAATATTTGAAAAAAATATATTTTGATATGCAAATAAATAAATAAGACAAAATGTACTTAATTATGTGCATCGTATGGATCAAATTAATTTTTTTTTATATTTTATTTTTTTTCTATCTTATTGATATCTTAATATTAATTTTTATTTAATTTTTATTTAACATGAAATTACTTATTAAAAAATATTTATATTTAATTTAAATTTTATGTACCTATATACAATATGTATGAATAATTCAAAAAGAATATTAAAGAAAAAATCAATACTCTATATAATTAATTTGTGTATTTTCTTTTTAATCCAATCACAATATATTTATATTTAATCTTTTAAACAAATTATGTAGTTCTATTTACACACATTTTCATTTTCCAAATAAAAATAAGTAATTAGAATCACTTTTATTTTATATTACTAATTTTCTTTCTAATTTAACAATTATTTTTAATTTCAAAATGAGTGTTTATTTTACTATCTTATAATTTAATATATATCATATAAGAGCATTAAATGATAATTATACTTTTATAGTACAATAGAACTAAAATGATCAAAATAAGCAAACAATTTATGTAATTTATTATATATATATATATATAAGTATTCAATTAATACTTTAAGGAACGATAATGCTAAGATTATTAAAACAAATAATTAAAATTAGTATTATGCGTTGGTAACACATATCATAATATAAAGTATCATTACATTGATTAAAATTAACTCTATTGTGATTTTATGTTAGACATCATATTTTTAGAAGTGATTTACATGCACGTGTAGCGTCCAATTTGATATTGATTTATTAAAATAATAAAACTCAATACTTTTTTTTTTGTTAAGGTTATAGAATATAAATTGACACATGTTAAATGATAAATAGTATGGAATATTATTTTAAAAAATAATGATTCATCGAAAATGATTGTGCATATTTAAGGCACATATTGATGTTTATTGAATAATTTTTAAATAAAAAATTTGAATTTAAAATGTGTCGACAAAGTAATGGAAAAATACTACATATATATATATATATAATAATAATAATAATTAATCAGAATCCTTTTGAGAACTGAAATTATTAAAGGTTATAGAGATTTTGTGTTCGATTCCCTTTGAAAACACTGTTTATGATTTGAATTTGTAATTTTTTATGCATCAATGCGAATAACTTTTACAATCTTACTAATATAAGGATAAATCTTACCTTTGAGTCAACCCACCTTAACTAGTTTTCCGTGTAATAAAATCCTTAAGTATTGTCATATAAAAATATTTTAATAGATCATAATTAAACACCACTTGAAGCATATATAATTAAAGACCCGTTGCACCAAATTTTTTTTTTGGTTGAGAATATGAAAAACATTTATATTAAAAAACAACAACATACACTTTAAACATAACCAAAAACATAAAAAATTAGTAAAGATCTTTTCGATTAATAACCATAATACTTTGTATATTATAAAATTTTATGTTTTTATTTTTCATTTTTAAATATTTTGATACACATGGAATTCATAATTTTTGATAAATTTGATTAACACAAATGAGGATTTGATAATATATTCATTTTTTTTTTCAAACTTTGAAAGAAATTATTTTTGTGAGTCTTTTACCTAAGATCATACACATTGACAAAAAAATTCATCAATCATTATCAAAACTATTTATATTTGATTTTTAATTATTAAAATTTTTTACACATAAGATATTAACACTTAAAATTAATTTTTGCTTTAAAAATAAATTATCGTGCATACGGGTCGGTTACTACTACAATCATATGATATTGTTGAGGACAATATGCTTTTGGGCCATGTTTGTTATCCCTCATGAGGGGTAGGATTGGAGTGATAGTGAAATTAGATATGTAAAAGCATGTTGGGTTGAGAAAATTTATGAGTGGATTATTTGTCTAGTCGGATTGACAATCCTCCTATACAACCGGATTAACAAAGTTAGAGAAAGTATGGAATTGAAAAAATAGTGAGCGGATCAAGTGCAATTTTATTATTTTTTATCCCAAGTGCAACATGTTTTGTAATAAAAAAATTATATTTGTTTCAGAATTTTTTTTAATTTTATATAAAAATAATTTAACAATCTCATCCCTAATTTAACAATCTCATCCCATTATCATCAAGACAAACACAATTTTATTTAATTTCTTTACTAATAATTTTCACATTATTTCATCTAACTTAATCCGCTAAACAGACTTGACTTTAGGATTGATTGTGACTTTAGAGAGCATCAGGCCAAAAAAATAGCATCTCACTCGCGTGAGTCATGCGGGCCGCTGGTAGAAGTTTGGTCTCACTTTCCTCTCTGTTTTTTGCAATAAGTCTAGACATATATAATTAATCATATATAAAAGAATTTTAGTCATATAATCTTAAATAGTAAAATTTGCAAAAGAAAAAAAAAAATTCAAATTATTCTATTTATTTTTTATATTTTGTGTTATTGGTTCTTAAATTTGTTAAATATACATAAACTTATTGTTATTTTATTTCTTGCTTCTATCTTGTAATAATCCTTTCACTCTCTCTCCCTTTTGAAATTGAATCGTCTTTCAATTTTTAATTTTTTCTTTAATTTATCAATTGATAATTCAATAAATTCCTTTAAGTCATATTTGGACTTTGATTTTTTATACTGATCCCACTGTTTAAAAAATAAAAAGCAAAATTTGAAGCTGTGTTTATATTATTATTATTTTTTGAATTAATTACTTAAAACTCGTATTTACAAATGTTATGATAGCTCATGTTCTATTTAAGATTTTTTGAACCAATAAGTCCTATTTAGTAAAACCGATAATATTATCATTTTTTTTTTATCAATTTTTAAAACTAAGAACATTATCAATTTTGCATAGTAGTGTTCCAGATAATTGTTTCACTAACTGATGAAAAAAATAGAGCATGAGATTAAACGTTTTTGCTATTCTACTTATTGATTTGATTTAACTATCTAATAAAATCGAGAACATTATATAGTTTTTTTTTTTTTTTTTTTTTAAACTTAGACTATTATCAATATTTTCATTTTTAAAGTTTTTTTTTTTCTCTCCAGTTTTGTACATCAATGTTCCATTATCACGATCCTTTATAAATACAAAATTTTTAGTTTTGCACAAATATTAGTTGTTTTTTTTTTTTACACATATTTTATTTTATTTTATTTTTTTTCAATTTGAAAGTTAATATTTTAAAGTTTTAAAAATCAAAATAAATGACAAATTATCATGTTCCTTTATAGATAATCATAAATGATGAAAATCATTGTTTGAAGGACAATTTTGACTATTAAAATTTAGTGGGACTTGAAGATCCAAAAAATCTTAAGACTTAGTGAAGTATAAGTTCATAAATTAAGACTTATATGTAAATATGCCCCTTATTTTTTTTAAAAGGAAAATAAGAGCATGGAAAGTATTAGTGGAATTTAAATAAATTTCCATTTTTAGCCGATTGTGTGTCTCTCTCTCTCTCTTCCCATATCTCACTATCTCTGCCACGTCTCTCATCAGATCATAACTTGTTAATAATCTTGAGAGCAAAATAGGATTTATTGATTATTTTTCCAATAATAAATATACTAAGATGGACCCTAACCCAAAATTTTATGAATTATAATACTAATATTGAGCTCATATCAATTAATCTGTCTAAATCATTTTCAACTTATTTTTTACAAACCAAACAAAATATAATTTGTGGTCGCCTAATAAAGAATAAATTCTTACAGCTTGAACTAAAAGGTGATTTAGTAAAATGATTATTTCTATTTACAGTGTTAAGTCAAAAAGTCTGATAAGGGAGGTCCATATAATTTCAAAACCTTCAGAGGAACTCTGTAATTTTAACAAACCTGAAGGGGGGTCAGTGTAATAAATCCTTTTTTATTAGTTGAAAACAGAGCAATCACATTTATGTTGATTTTTGGACAACATTAAGTGTTAGCAACATTACCACCAACTCTCATCTTGGATTACTGGTCCTGACTAGTCTCTGTTTTTTTTTTATTTTTTGTTTTTTGTTTTTTGTTTTTTGTTTTTTTTTTTAAATTTTTAAATAGAACTCATAGGTAGTGACGGAATCAAAAAATTAAATTAAAGAGGATACTTATTAATTATAATATCAAAATTTTTTACAAAAATATTTCACGCAAGTTTTTAAGATTGATTTCGAGAAATATCAAAAAAATAATGTTATTTGTAACTAGTGTATCATAGATAATACAAAAAAAAAAAAAATATAGATATAAGTTTTAAAATAAATTATATAATGATAAGTTGTTTTTTTTATACAAAATTTGATTAAAAAATTAATATAATGGTAACACCAAGTCATCATTGGTATGTGATATCACCCACTAATAAAAAATAAACACAGAGAGTGAATCTCACATGTTAAATGTAACTAACAATCCAATAAATTTCATATTTTTATACTTGCATGTCACTAAAAATGATATCACCGTTACATTCAAAAAATTTCATAGATAATATGGTTTATAATAGTCTCTTCATTTTCAATCAAAACAACCATTATTGTTCTCATAATTTTTAAAATGTCATTGACATTTCACTCTAATAATATCTTTGCAATTTTTTTTTAAATATTTTTTTTATGTTTGCAAAAAAAAAAAAAAAAAAAATCTCAAAATTTAGGAGGGGCACGTGACCCCCTGATCCCTTACTTCCTCCGCCACTGCTCATGGGTCATGTATAGTAATAATTCTGCGGGAAATAAAAAAAAAATGATATAAAAAATTACTCTTAGATTTATTTTTAGGGTGTTGTTAACCTGTGCTCTAAGTGGTGGTACTACATGCACCAATTAGTATACACACTAGTGCACCAATTAGTATTATGATATTATTATTGACCACATTTATTATACAAATTACAAATATCCAAAACTATACAAATAGGGATGGCAATTTGAACCCGGCCCGACGGGGACTCGACCCCCCGTCCCCGATAAGAATGGTTTTTCCCCGAAAAATACCCCTGTGGGGACGGGGATGGTATTCGAAATTCAATCCTCGGTGACATTCGGGCCGGGGACGGTGATACACATTTCATCCTCGGCCCCGCCCCGGCCCCGTTAGCCCCGATTTATATTATATATATATATATATATATGTTTACGGCTTGGTTTGGTTGAACAACACAGGAGCAGCCCCTCTATTTAAATATTAAATATTATATATTATATTATATATGTTTGGGTCAACACACTCTCTCTCTCTTACATATTGCATTCTCTCTTATCTTCTCTCACTCTCTCTTCTTTCCAGTGGCGAGTGCGATCTCCTCTTTGCAGTGGCGACGGTGCGATCTCCTCTCCCCGGTGGCGATGGCGTCATCTCCTCCTCCGCAGCAGTGTGCACACCCTCCTCCGTCGCCGCCTCCTCCTCCTCCTCCTCCTCCGCACCACTGCCAAACCTTCGTACTCCGGCTTCGGTTCCCACCACGACAGATCTGGGCAGATCTGAGTAGATCCCATCTCCACCACACCACCGCAGATTTTACATCTCACATCTCAGATCTGAGAAGATCAGATTCCACCATTTATGTATATACATGTATGTGTGTTTGTCACTGTGTTTGTAATATGTTTGTCTCCATATTATTATTATTATTATTATTATTTTTTATTTTTTTTTTTGTGGTTGATGATGTTGCCGTTGATGATGTTGTTGAGGAAAATGATGTTGATGAAAATGATGTTGAGGGAGCTACGGGGATTTTCCGGGGTCGGAGAAACCCGATCCCCGTTGGGGCGCGGGGGTGGGGAGGTGATGGGTTCCCCGTCAGGGATCGGGGACGGGGACGGGGAGTTTTGTAGCTTCGGGGATCAGGGACGGGGAGTGCGATCCCCGGCCCCGCCCCGTCCCGTTGCCATTCCTATATACAAATGATGTCACATCATCTATTAATACATTAGTGTATATATTAATTGATACATATAGTATTATTCGTACTCTAAGAGCACATGCTAAGAAAGTAATTAATGATATTTACCTCCATTGTATAGAGAGTATAAAATACTAAATAGAAATAAATATAATGATTTAAAAAAATTAGACACTTTTTACATGGATAGAAATACCCTCATTTTTAGAGTGATGAAATTGACCTATGAAATTGACCAATCTCCCAATCTAAATTTCCAGATTTTTTGATTTTTTAAAAAAAAAAATCTTAACATTTATTAACTTCTCCCAACTCCCAAGTCTTACCATCATAATAACACTTTAATGCATTAAGAACAAGCATAAAAAAAATTCTTTGAAATCCAACACATATGAATTCCTTGAAAAGTCTCAACACATATGATTGTTATCCCTCATAATAACACTTGAATGCATTAAGAACAAGCATAAAAAAAATTTCTTGAAAAATCTAACACATATGATTATTATCAAAATATTAAACTTTAATATAATATAATTAAAAAAAAAGACATTTAATTCCTTGAAAAGTCCAACGCATATGATTATTATCAAAATATTAAACTTTAATATAATATAAAAAAGGAAAAAAAGAAGATATTTAAAAAGGGAGTTTTTAACCCCCAAGGCTTGTGGGAGCTTCAATATCCCAATCTGAATTTTTTAAATTTTTTATTTTTTTAAGAAAAAACACAGCATTTATTGATTTGGTCAAAATTCTCTGATCAGCATTTATTAACTTTTTTCAATCCACATATCTTTCCACATGCCTGCATTTATTGATTTGGTCAAAATTTTCTGATCAGCATTTAAAATCCCCTCAAACAAATAATTATAAATACAATCCGTGTATAGTTACTGCAGTACTCTTTTCAACTTCTCCCATATATTATGATTAGTGATAAGATTGTTAAATTATTTTTATAAAAAATCTTAAAAAACATAATTTATATATTAAAAAAAATCTAAAACAAATATAAATATCAATAATTATCTCGTGCATAGCACGGGTGATAGGCTAGTCTATACTATATATTAAGCAAAAGGTAACATTTATTAACTTCCCCCAACTCCCAAACCTTACCCTCATAATAACACTTTAATGTATTAAGAACAAGCATAAAAAAAATTCTTTGAAATCCAACACATATGAATTCCAACACATATGAATTTCTTGAAAAGTCCCAACACATATAATTATTATCTCTCATAATAACACTTTAATGCATTAAGAACAAGCATAAAAAAAATTTCTTGAAAAGTCCAACACATCTATCTATACTATATATTAAGTAAAAGGGGATTTTTAACCCCAAGGCCTGTGAGAGTTTTAATATCTCAATATGAATTTTCTAAATTTTTTATTAAAAAAAAAAAACTTAGCATTTATTGATTTGATCAAAATTCCCTGATCAACATTTATTAATTTTTTTCAATCCACATGTCTTTCCATATGCCTGCATTTATTGATTTGGTCAAAATTTCTTGATCAGCATTTAAAATCCCCCCATACAAACAATTATAGATACAATCTGTGTATAGTTACTGCAGTATCCTTTTCAACTTCTCTCATACACTATGATTAGTGATAAGATTATTAAATTATTTTTATAAAACATCTTAAAAAACATAATTATATATTAAAAAAAAATTAAAATAAATATAAATATTTATAATTATCTCGTGCATAGCACGAGTGATAGGCTAGTTGAGAGAAATGCAAAAGGGGTATCGTAGTCTCTATGTAAAGAAATTATGGAAAAATAACGGGAATTTGTGTTGCTGTTATTTTTAATCCAATTCCCAAGTGGAATTGCAGATTCCTGTGGGTGTTCCCCAGGAAATGCTCCATTGAAGACACACACTAGGGTTTAGGATTTTTTTATTTTTTTATTTTTTTTCAAGTCAAAAAGTCTACATTGAGATTTTTTTTATTTTTAAAAGATGTTTATAGAAAATATTTTTATATAAAATTGTGGATGTTGGTAGACATTCATTATGATCATTTTAATTAGGATATAATTTCTATTAAAATAATATTTTATTAAGTGTGTGTACTGAGATAATTAAGTACGTACAAATAGAATTTCCCAAAAATAACCCATAAGTCCTATTTTGTTCTTAAGATTACTATCAAGTTCTATAAATTTTCAATATGGACAACTAAGTCCTATTTTTCACAACATATTTTCAAGAAATTCATTACTCCATAATATAATAGTGGATGTTATCGCAATTTTACCCCTCATTTAATATGAATAATAATTTCATAAATATTTATAATCTAAGTGAAATAATATTTTTAAATTGTAACAATGAAAAAATTATGAAAAAGTCTTATTTTGTTTTGAAAATTATTATTGAGTTATATCAAATTTCAATATTAACAAATAAATCTTTTTTTTTTAATAAAGTGTTTCATATAAAAAAATTCAATTGTTCATAATAATATATTTTATTTTCATTATATCTTTTTCATTAAAATATGAACAAAAATTTAATAATTTTTTTTAATTTATTATAAATTTTATAATTAAATTATGTTTAATTATTCAAATTAAATGACTTTTCATAAAAAAAAATTATAAGTATAAGAATAATAAATTTGACAATTAAAATGTTAAATTTTAGTTAAGTTAAAATTATTCATAAAATTGTTGTTCATATTAAATAGGAAGGGTAAAATTGGGATAAGACAAACCATTATAGAGTAATGAATTTTTTGGGAAATTTTTTATCACAAATAGGACTTAGTTATCCATGTTAAAATTTGATAGGACTCATTAATAATCTTAATAGCAAAATAGAACTTATTGATTATTTTTTCAAAAATTATTTAATCGTAACAACTTTAAATTTTTTTGCTATTTTCTATACAAATTGGTGTAATCGTACATAATTTAATACTTTTCTTAACATATATTCTTAGGGTACATGTTAACAAAAATATTATTTTTAAAACGTAATAACGTGTAAAATAAATAATTAATTGATTATTGAAAAAGTTATTAGAAAAGAAAATTATCTTATATACTCTAATAGATTATCATACATTAAATTTAAAAAATAAATATAATTTTTTTAAAAAAATACCACTACTCCAAAAAGAAACACTTTCTCAGTCTATAAAAAGCTGAAAGGTCTTCCCCTTTTTCGTATCCACTATTCATTTGGCAAAGCGGAACATAGTTGTGGAGTTTCTAACAAGTTGTATGAGTCTCTAAATATTGCTATATTTATTTTAATTTTTTAAAAATATTTAGAGAAATTATAATTAAAAAAAAAGGGCTGGGTTTAATCATGTATCAAAATAAATTTTTAATTTGATCAATCTAAATCTTAATATTTTGATTTGTTTTCAAACTAAATCATTTACCTATTTTCGTTAAGTGAAATGGTCAAAAAAATAATATTTTAATAATTAAACTCAATGTAAATGTATATAAAATGTCCAAAATATTGTTTTTCGATGAGTTTGATGACTAAAATGTTATATTTTTCGTCAGTTGTACTTAAGAAAAGTAAACAAATAGTTTAGATTGAAAACAAATCAAAATATTAGGGTTTAGATTAACAAAATAAAAAATTTAGGGTTTATTTTTTTACAAGGGTCAAACCCTGGTATTTTTTTTAATTACAATTTTCCTAAATATTTTTTAGATGTGCTTTTGTTTATTTTTAGTATTTTTTTTATTTGTCATTTTAGTTACTTTTCTTTTTATATATTTTAGATGCACCCAATCTATATGTATCTAAAAAGTAAAATAAATTAACTAAAATATAAAAATAATTTACTAAAAATAAACAAAAATCAGTGTGCATTTTTGTTAGGGTTTTCGTTTATTTTTAATGATTTTTTTTTTCATATTTTAATTATCATTTTTTATTTTACTTTCTAAATACATCTAATCTTAATGTATCTAAAAGTAAAAATATTTAAACAAAATATAAAAAAATTCAATAAAACAAATGAAAATCTATTTGAAAATAATTTCTATAAAATAAAACCAAACAAATAGGATTGAAATAATTCAATGCATATATATGCATTTCATAAGAATGTTATGATTTAACCAAAGGATTGAAGCTTGTGTGTTTAGCCTTTTGGTTACCAAGTCTCTCCTAAGGAAAGATCTTGGGTTTAAGATTGGGTAAGCATCCATCCAACCTGCAAAAATTGAATAGCTCAAACCAATCTACTACATAATAGATTGTTTCAATGGTCCAAGTTGATGGATACAGATACATTTTTTTTTTTTCAATTCGCCAAACTTCGAACGGATGGCAAATGAGAGGCCACTCGACCTAACCCGATCCGGCAACACTCCTAAGAATATGATGTTATGCTTTTATTCTCTGTGTGTTAAAAAAGGACCTTTTATTTAGTTATTAGATTTACTTTTATGAAATATAAAAGTTGAGCCTTTATTTTTATTATAAAATATACAATCAAATTTTTTGAACGCAAAATAGTAAAAAATTATTTTGAAATATTTCAAAAAAATGTCCAAAAACAATAAAACCTAAACCAACAAACCAATCCACAATACCAACTTGTACTCTCTCTTTCTTTCTGAAGTTCCCCCTCCTACAACTCCTCTAAATCGAAGATCTCCGCTTTCAAACCAGAGATCATCTCCTTATAAAAGCCTAAAAACCGCATTATAGCCCTCTGTCTCTAGAGAGAACGATCAGGTTGCTGAGGAACAGGCTCATGATTTGGCAACTTCCCTGGCTCAGAAGTTGGGAGTTTGGTTGAGATCGATCTCCAGAGTAGGGCTCCAGTTGAGATCGGGAACCGGGCGTCTTGAACTCGAAGGTCTGACATCGCTTCCGTTGCCTCCAACGGAAAGAGAGAGTCTATCCATGGAAGACATAATCCAATCGATCCGTCTACAAAAATCGAATACTATAGAAAGTTAGAACTCAATACAAAGATGCAAGATTCAGATATTTTCATTCATTGATAGCACTCACTCACTCACTAACTACAATTCTCTCAAGATAGTATCTATATATAGAAGCCTAATACATTCTTCTAGAATCTCTAACAGATTTGCATATCTCAAGTTAGTTATAACTGCCATATCTTTCAGCACACGTGGAATGCATAACAGATCTTGTAACTG
This sequence comes from Camellia japonica, assembly GCA_030407325.1. Classification (NCBI taxonomy): domain Eukaryota; kingdom Viridiplantae; phylum Streptophyta; class Magnoliopsida; order Ericales; family Theaceae; genus Camellia; species Camellia japonica. The sequence continues at coordinate 157,537,671 of JAPPVO010000031.1, read as the reverse complement.
TAGCTTGCTTCTGCAACTGTGGCTGAAGTGTGGGTTAAGCTGAAGCTGAAGCTGAGACTGCAGCTGAACCATGGCTAGTCATTGTTGGCTCAGTTGTTGGCTTAGTAGTCTCAACATTCCCCTGTAAGCTGATGGGATGCTCGAAGACCACGAGCTTCTCCTTGAGATACTGAAACCTTGAAACAGACAAGGGCTTGGTATACAAATCAGCTAGTTAATCAACAGTAGGAATGTACTGAACAACAAACTGTTTAGCCAAAATTTTATCTCGCACAAAATGACAATCAATTTCTATATGCTTCAAGCGAGAATGAAATACGGGGTTGGAAGCCAAAGCCATTGCAGAGAGATTATCACACCAAAGAACAGGTGTGGTAGGACAAGAGATACCAATTTTAGTGAGTAACATCACAATCCAACTAAGCTTAGCAGCAGTATGTGCTAAAGCATGATATTCTGCTTCAGTTGAAGATCTGGACACAGTGGCCTGTTTCTTAGTAGACCAAGACACCAGATTACTTCCCAAAAATACACAATATCCTAAGATAGACTTTCTATCATGAATATCACTAGCCCAATTAGCATCTGAGAACCCATGAAGATCAAATGTACTGGGAGTAAAGTTCAACCCATGAGGGAGAGTACCCTGCACAAATCTTAGAATCCGTTTGACAGCAGCAAAGTGACCCACTGTAGGGGCATGTATGTGCTGATATGCTTGATTGTTAGCCAAAGATAGATCAGGTCTAGTAATGGTAAGGTATTGTAAGGCTCCAACAAGACTCCTATAAAGAGCAGGATTATTAAATAGAAGAGAAGCATTTGGAGGAGTGCCGGGCTTGACAGATATAGGAAAGGAACAAGGTTTACAAGCAGAGAGACCTGCTTTCAAAAAGATGTCCTTGGCATATTTTTGCTGGGACAGGAAATACCCTGTACTGGTAGATTGAACAAATATGCCAAGGAAATAGGAAATATTCTCTAATTCCTTCATAGAAAAGCATTATGCATGTGAGTGACAAGATCCTGAATATGGATAGAATTATTTCCAGTAATTAAGATATCATCAACATAGATGAGTAAGTAAGTCACTAAGGTGGAAGTTCTCTGAATGAAGAGGGAGGAATCACATTTACTATTGACAAAGCCTCGTGAGAGTAAGAAGGTAGAAAATGTGGAATATCATGCCCTTGGAGCTTGTTTGAGACCATATACGGCTTTGTGAAGCTTGCAAACATGAGTAGGAAAGAAGTGTCCACAAACCCTAGAGGTTGAAGCATAAACACCTCTTCATCAAGAATGCCATGAAGAAAAGCATTGGAAATATCCAATTGCTTAAGAGACCAGTTATGATGAAGAGCAAGGCAAATCAGAATTCGAATAGTAGGTTTCTTAGCCACGGGGCTAAAAGTTTCATGAAAATCAAGTCCTTCTTGTTGTAAGTACCCTTTAGCCACTAACCGAGCTTTATATCGAGCAATGGATCCATCGAAGTTCCTTTTCACCTTGAAGACCTATTTACAGCCAATAGCATTTTTATTAGATGGAAGAGAAACTAAGGACCAAGTTTGTTGTTTTTGCAAGGCATGAAATTCTTCAAGCATAGCCTTATACCAAATGGGTGAAAGTAAGACCTCTTTGTAGGAAGGTGGTTCTGAGTCTGAAAAAAGAGCAATAGACTTAGCAATAGCTAAACAATGAGGAGGTGCAGCAGATTTGGATCTAGTGACTATAGAATGGACATTAGAGGAAGTAGAAGGTAAATGAGGTAACTGAATGACAATAGACTGAATAGGAAATGGAGACACTTGAGGAGAAGAAACAAAATGAAGAGAAGAAATAGGAGTGGTTGAACTGAGAGACTAAGAAGGAGCAGAGAAATGCTGATTCTGTGTCTGAGAAGTGATAGGAGAAGCAGACTGCTGGACCTGAACCTGGGGCTACACTGGAGAAATATGAGAAGAAGAATCTGCTGGTGAGGATAAAGGCCAGAAAAAGGAATGTAAAGTGGGAATAGAAAAAGTAGGTGAAGAGGAGGAAGCAAAAGGAAAGATATGCTCATGAAAGACAACATGTCTAGAGAGATAAACCTTCCCTGATTTAGGATCAAGACACCGGTAGCTTTTGGCAAAGGATGGTAGCCAAGAAAGACACATGACATAGATTTGGGTTGAAGTTTAGTGGACTGATAAGGCTTAAGCCAAGGAAAGCATTGGCAGCCAAAAGTTTTAAAATAGGAGTAGTCTGGAATGGATTTAAAAAGAACTTCAAATGGAGATTTGTGATTAAGATTGGAGGATAGCAGTCTGTTAATAAGAAAAGTAGCAATGGCTATGGCATCAAACCAGTAGTGCAAAGGTACAGAAGAATGATGGAGAAGAGCTGTAGTTGTCTCAGTGATATGTCTGTGTTTCCTTTTTCTGGCCTTTATCCTCACCAGCACATTCTTCTTCTCATATTTCTCCAGTGCAGCCCCAAGTTCAGGCCCAGCAGTTTGCTTCTCCTATCACTTCTCAGACACAGAATCAGCATTTCTTTGCTCTTTCTCAGTCTCTCAGTTCAACCACTCATATTTCTTCTCTTCCCTTTGTTTCTTCTCCTCAAGTGTTTCCATTTCCTATTCAGTCTATTGCCATTCAGTTACCTCCTTTACTTTCTACTTCCTCTAATGTCCATCCTATGGTCACTAGATCCAAATCTGTTGCACCTCCTCATTGTTTAGCTACTGCTAAGTCTATTACTCTTTTTTCAGACTCAGAACCACCTTCCTACAAAGAGGCCTTACTTTCACCCATTTGGTATAAGACTATGCTTGAAGAATTTCATGCCTTGCAAAAACAACAAACTTGGTCCTTAGTTTCTCTTCCATCTAATAAAAATGCTATTGGCTGTAAATGGGTCTTCAAGGTGAAAAGGAACTCCGATGGATCCATTGCTCGATATAAAGCTCGGTTAGTGGCTAAAGGGTACTTACAACAAGAAAGACTTGATTTTCATGAAACTTTTAGCCCCGTGGCTAAGCAACCTACTATTCGAATTCTGATTTGCCTTGCTCTTCATCATAACTGGTCTCTTAAGCAATTGGATATTTCCAATGCTTTTCTTCATCGCATTCTTGATGAAGAGGTGTTTATGCTTCAGCCTCCAGGGTTTGTGGACACTTCTTTCCCTATTCATGTTTGCAAGCTTCACAAAGCCTTATATGGTCTCAAATAAGCTCCAAGGGCATGGTATTCCACCTTTTCTACCTTCTTGCTCTCATAAGGCTTTGTCAATAGTAAATGTGATTCCTCCATCTTCATTCAAAGAACTTCCACCTTAGTGACTTACTTACTCATCTATGTTGATGATATCTTAATAACTGGAAATAATTCTATCCATATTCAGGATCTTGTCACTCACATGCATAATGCTTTTTCTATGAAGGAATTAGGGAATATTTCTTATTTCCTTGGCATATCTGTTCAATCTACTAGTATAGGGTATTTTCTGTCCCAGCAAAAATATGCCAAGGACATTCTTTTGAAAGAAGGTATCTCTGCTTGTAAACCTTGTTCCTCTCCTATATCTGTCAAGCCCAACACTCTTCCAAATGCTTCTCTTCCGTTTGATAATCTTGGTATTTATAGGAGTCTTGTTGGAGCCTTACAATACCTTACTATTACTAGACCTGATCTATCTTTGGTTGTCAATCAAGCATGTCAGCACATGCATGCCCCTACAGTGGGTCACTTTGCTTCTGTCAAACGGATTCTGAGATTTGTGCAGGGTTCTCTCCCTCATGGGTTGAACTTTACTCCTAGTACATTTGATCTTCATGGGTTCTCAGATGCTAATTGGGCTGGTGATATTCATGATAGAAAGTCTATCTCAGGATATTGTGTATTTTTTGGAAGTAATCTGGTGTCTTGGTTTGCCAAGAAACAGGCCACTGTGTCCAGATCTTCAACTGAAGCAGAATATCGTGCTTTAGCACATACTGCTGTTGAGCTTAGTTGGATTGTGATGTTACTTACTGAAATGGGTATCTCTTCTCCTACCACACCTGTTCTTTGGTGTAATAATCTCTCTGCGATGGCTTTGGCTTCCAACCCTGTATTTCATTCTTGCTCGAAGCATATAGAAATCGATTGTCATATTGTGCGAGATAAAATTTTGGCTAAATAGTTTGTTGTTCAGTACATGCCTACTGTTGATCAACTAGCTGATTTGTTTACCAAGCCCTTGTCTGTTTCAAGGTTTCAGTATCTCAAGGACAAGCTCATGGTCTTCGAGCATCCCATCAACTTGTAGGGAATGTTGAGACTACTGAGCCAACAACTGAGCTTACAATGACTGACCATGGTTCAGTTGCAGTCTCAGCTTCAGCTTCAACTCAACCTACACTTCAGCCACAGTTGCAGAGCAAGCCACAGTTGCAAGATCTGTTATGCATTCCACGTGTGCTGAAAGATATGGTAGATATAACTAACTTGAGATATGAAAATCTGTTAGAGATTCTAGAAGAATGTATTAGGCTTCTATATATAGATACTATCTTGAGAGAATTGTAGTTAGTGAGTGGGTCTATAGATCGCCCGGAACTCCGCTCCGCGCGCGAGGGCGCGAATCGTAGTGCTAGTTACTACAGTTCGGACTCATGTCACGGTTTTGAATCTAATCTCACAAAGTGCAATGTAAGACTGATAAATCACCAAAGAGTCCAAATCCGACAAATCGTTTTGGAAAATCGATTTTAATAAAAAAAGGCCAAACATGGACTGCTTTGCCAGATTTCAGAGTCGCCACCTAAATATTTTATTTTGGGAAATTTAAGAAACCCTGACTCGTGCCTAAGGCCACGTGTCCGTCATCACCAAAGTTGCCTCGGCTCGGGAACTTGGGTACGAGGGGGGAAGGTCATGAAATGAGCACCCCCGCTCGCCCGATCAAAGATCGGCCTTTACTAACATGATATGTTATTTTTGAAAACATATGTGTTCTTATTCCGATTATTAATCTAGAATTACTATGTGATGGGCACATCATACAAGTATAGACTAAATTGCTCAAGTTGGAACAAAACATCTCATGTTTGTTTGTTTGAAAATGGTTTGAAGGTGCTACTCGCAAGTAGGCTAAGACACGGATTTTGCCACCCTCAAGTGGGCTTAAAACTTACATTTTGATGAATTGTTCCAATTCAAGCAATGAAGCCTTCATCCATAGGCATTCATGCTGTTAAACACATAAGCAGTTAGCCTCATGGCAAGTATGCTAATCATGGCAATCTACACATCTCATGCAGGGATGCTAAAGCATAAAAGCTTACCTAGTACTCCGAGCCAAAATAAAAGCTAGTTAGTAATCAATGCATGATCCTAGCTATGTCAAGAATGCCTAATGCAACACATGCAAAATGCAACTAAGATAGGCTCGGCTATTCTAAGATGTCATGTAAATGCAACTTGATAACATGTATTCAATTTGGAATTGAAATACAATGCAGTTTGTATGATGCGCCGAGCCTGGTGCATGCAAGACATAGGAATGAATGCAAACATGCGAAGCATAAGTATGTTAATTGAAATATGCCCTAATCTAACCACTGAAAGCGAATAAGTAAAAGGGAGAAAGAAATGGGGGTTGGAAGACATGCATCACACACACGCACACTTATTACAATAGTTGTGCCCTCTCGACGGAGGGTCCGAATAACAAATAAACTAGCTAATCTAAGCTAATTAAACTAATTATTACAAGTAAACTAATTAACTAATTCTAGCTAATTAAATATTACAATCCAAATTGAAACAAATAGCTAAGCGCATCAACTACTTAAGTACAAAACCAAAGCATTAGCTAGCTAAGCAAAGAAGCTAAGTAAAGCAGTAAAAGAAGAAGTCCTCAGGGTGAGAAGTGCATGCATGTTCGGTGGCCTCGTTCGGAAATCCATCGCTATGCCCCAACTTGCCTCTGTTTGCAATTGTTCTCAGAACACTGTACAAAGCTCTAGATAGCTTCTACTCCATCATGGAGACTGTAGACGTCCTCGAACGTCCTGGGGAAAAATCCCCGTTCTGTTCATTTGGGCTCACTACAGTTCAGGACTCGAAGTCACGGTCCTGTATCTAATCTCGCAGAGTACAATGCAAGACCGATGAATCATCAAAGAGTCCAAATCCAGCAAATCGTTTTGGAAAATAGATTTTTGTAAAGAAGTGCCAAACATGGACTGCTTTGCCAGATACAGAGTCGCCACCTAAATATTTTATTTCGGGGGAATTTAGGAAACCCTGACTCGTTGCCTAAGGCCACGTGTCCGTCATCACCAAAGTTGCCTCGGCTCAGGAACTTGGGTACGATTGGGGAAGGTCAGCTATGAGCACCCCCGCTCGCCCGATCAAAGATTGGCCTCTACTAACCATGATATCTAGTTTTGAAAACATTATGCATTCTTATTCCGGTTAATTAGCTAATCTTACTATGTGATGCGCATAACACAAAAGTATAGACTAGATCGCCTAATTTGGAACAAAGCATTGCATATCCGCTCGTTTGAAAGACAGTTTGAATTTTGCTACTCGTAAGTAGGCTACAACACAGATTTCGACGAGTTGTTCCAACTCAAGCAATCCAGCCTTCACCCACAGGCATTCAGGCAGTAAATCAACTAAGCAGTTAGCCTCATGGCAAGCATGCTTTCATGTTAACATTCACACTCATGCGAGATGCTAAAGCATAAACACTCACCTAGTACTCCGAGCCAAACAAGGAACATGTTAGTAATCAAATGTATGATCCAAGTCCATGTTAAGATAGCTAATGCATCGCAGGCAAAATGCAGCTAGAGTAGGCTCGGCTAATCTATAGATGGCATGTGAAATGCAACAAATAACATGTATTCAAGTTAGATTTGAAATACTATGCAATTAGTATGATGCGCCGAGCCCGGTGCATGCAATACTGATGAATGATGCATACATGCATAGCATAAGGATGCTAATTGAAATATGCCCTAATACTAACCATCAAAAGCAGGTAAGTAAAAGGGAGAAAGAAATGGGGGTTGGAAGACATGCATCACACACACGCATGCTTATTACAAATTCGCCCTCACTCGGAGGGACCAAAAGAATAATACAAATTTAACTAACTAACAAGCTAATTAAAAAGTTACAGGCCACTTAATTAGTTAAGCAAATTAACTAAGCTAATAAAGCGGTAAAACAGCCTCGGGAAGAGGGTCCAATGCATGCGTGCTCGGCTCCGCTCGGAAATCCACCACCATGCACAAGCTGCCTCTGTTTACACTGCTCTGCATCTCTGAAGACTTCACAAGTCCCAAGGATGCTTCAGCATAACTCCTTGATCACTGTGGAAGGTCACCGGCCAAGAGGAAACACCACCGGCCATGGTAAAGTGGTCATCGACCATCCATTGAGCTCTCGGCCATCCATTGTTAGTCGATCGGCACTGAATGTGGTTGGTCGGCCATCCATTCCTACAGAACCCTATTTTGACAACAACAGAGGGCAGACAAAGCATGGCAGTGCATTTCAAGCAAATGTTTGCACAACCAACCTCCCCATCATGTTGATGATCCAAGAAGTCAAGTATGCATTTTGATGTCAAATGTAATGCACACAAAACAAACAAGAGGCCCAACCTCTATCATGGTGATTCAAGAGGTAAGGCATGCATGCCAAATGCAACCTAAGCATGCGAGCTAAGTATGCAACATGAGCATGTGAACAAGTATGCAACATGAGCATGTGAACAAGTATGCAAGCTAACAAGCATGCAAAGTGTAATTTAACCATGCAAGCATGCAAGATGCAACATGGACAACATGTTAAGTAACTAAAAGAGAGAATGCATGCCAAATGCATTATAACCTAAGCATGCAACAACATGTCATGGATTAAGTACACAACGAGGCACAATTGAACTAGCATGCTACAACATGTAATTCACCAAATATGCGACAAGTATGTGACAACATACAAGGCAAGCATGCTACAACATGCGGGGATGGACTTAAACTAATTTGGGCAGCTTTCAAATAAGCCCAAAAATAGTGGCCAAAGTGCCAAAGAAATGAAGGCAAATACACATACAAACATGCATGCAAACATGGTCCAATGCCTAAGCATAAAGAAGCAACTTTTAAGCACACTTAAAAGGGACAAACATGGAAAAATGACAAGCATGATGAACTTTGAAAATCATGTTAAGGATGGTGCCAAACCAACTAAACAAAACAATCAAAGCATGCAAGCAAGGTTCAAGGCTCAAAGCTAACAAAGGGGCTTAAACCATGGCCGTACAAGGCAAGTCTCAAAGGGACAAAAGGACTCAAAACAGTCCTAAAGCAGACCAAAACAAGGTCAAAGACACACCTAGATGGCATCTAAATGGCCTAAGTCTAAAGGCATGCACAATGACCCAAACATGGAGCATAAAACACAAACCTTTTGAAGCATCAAAGGAGCCATAAATGCAAGTATACAAGCATGCTATATGGACTGAAATGACATGATAAGTGGTGCCAAACCACTGAAATGATGCAAGGAGAGCATGCTAGAGGGGCCAACACTCAAGGCCTACAAGGGAGATTGCATGGAAGCTATACAAAGCAAGTCATGGACGACCCAAATGACCAAAATCAGACCTCAAGCACATCAAAACATGTATGAAAGCTTCACAAAGATTGGCCAAAACAAGTAATCATAGTAGTCTAAATGCTAAGTACATGTTAAGGCAAGTAATGGCATTACAAGACAAGTATGCAAAGCATGCATGGTGTATCTAAACCAAGTAAAAATAGTGCTATATCATGACAAAATAAGCACAAATACCAGCTGAAATGAAGCTAAACAAAGCTAAGCATGCAAGCTATAACACAAGCCATTTGTGCAAGCATCAAAGGCAACATTGAGAGGGGATGACCCTCTCCCATTTAGGACACCAAAACTACCTCCTCACCACTGAAAATCCTTTGGATTTCAGTGGTAGAGAGGTCTTGCAAAGACCACAACAATGGCCAAAATAGATGGCCTTACACAAGGCCTAACAAGGCCTTGGAGGGGGGAAACAACCCCAAACCTCAAAGAGACCTTAAACAAAGTTCTAAAACTCACAAAAATAGAACTTTTTTCAGTTATACACTAAGCTTAAAAACAGATGCAAGATAGGTCAAAAGCTTGTGCAAAAATAGGGAATAAAGGGGTAAAGTTCTTACCCTTGAAGACCTCTTCAAGAATGGAGCTCCAGCAGCCTTTCCAAGCTTAAATCCACTCAAGAACTTCAAGAACAACCCTTTGGCACCTCAGCAACCAAGGTATGGTGTAGCACTAGGTGTCTTAGTGCAAAACTAAGAACAAACACACCTTATACACACACAAAGGCAAAAGGGAGGGAGATATAGAGATAGATAGATACCCAAACCCTAACCCTAATCTCAGAGCCCTCTGGAACTTTTTTGGAACCCTTAGGAGGGAGGAGAAGCCCTCCCTTTATAGAATTCCAAGTCTTGCAAAGCTTACGAAACAAGCTGAGCAAGAGTGAAATCCCTCCATACACGTGTATGGAGGGGGTGCAAAGTGGGTGCTAGCTGTTCTAGCTGGTACAAAATATCTGCCAAAAGCAGATGTACAGTGGTTGGCCAGCCAAAAATGACAAATTGACCAAATCAATGGTCGACCGACCAGAAAGAGTGCCGACCGGCCATCACCAATGGCCGGTAGTAACAAAACAGGGCCGGTGGCCTCAAGCCATGGCCGGTGAGGTATGGGGATGGCCAACAAGCCTTCCTCTACCCTCAGAAGCAAAACAACAAGTGCTTGGTGCAAAACCAAACACAAAACAGGCAAGTCGGGAGGTCTTGAGGCAAGGCGCGTGGTCGAAACCTCCGAGAACTCAGGACGAACACGAACATGGATGATCACCGAGTGTTCAAACGGTGACGTCCAAGTTTTGAGGACGATCAAAAATGGGGTGTCTACAGAGACCTCCAGGAACATGGCCGACCACTTATTAGTGTTGTCAACCACCTGTCGACCACTTACATTTGCTGCAGACTAGAAAAAGTGGTTGGCCAACCACTTTTACTGGTCTGCCGACCAGAAATTGCTGTCAAACTCGAATTTGTTGCAACAGAGAACAAGAAGGGGCACGGTAGTGTATTTGCAAGATATGTGTGCACAACTTCTCTCCCTATCATTTCTTAGGCTCAAGGGAGTGCGGTTTTCGACTCTCGGGCCACCAATCGAGCATCGCAATACACGATGGCCGAGGAGCCAAGATTGCACGAATCGATGTAAATGAATGCACAAATAACACATAAAAGCCTCCGCCTCTATCATGCTTGATCAAGAGCGTCGGCGACCGAAAAATGAGGCACGTTTCATCACTTCAAGTATGAAACGTCCCTCGTTTCTCGTGTTTGGACTAACACCCTATCCAAACACCATGCAATGCAACATGATCAACCTATCGATGTTAATGGCATGCAAACAATGCTAATGCAACATAATCATCCTAGCAATGCTAATGGTATGCAAACACAATGCAATGCAACATAAGCATGCAAACAACAATGCAATGTAAAAACATGCAAACAACATGCGAGCACAATGGACTTAAACCGAATATGGACAGACTACAATCATGCCAAAACAGTGGCCATAACACTCTTAAAAGATGGCATGAAAGGCTAGAAAATGCATGCTCATGCATTGACTCACCAATTAAGCATAAGAGCACAACTCTCAAAAGTGCTCAAGGAGTGACAAATATGGAAGTGTGACAACACTACAAGCTCTGAAATCATGCATGAAATGATGCCAAACCATTCAAACAACCCAAGGATGTCATGAAAGAGGGCCTAAGGCACAAGGCTACTCAAGGAGACTACACAAGAGGCATGTAATACATGGCACAAATGATTGAGCCAGCCATGGACAGAGCTCAATTAGGTCAAAACAAAGACCAAAACATGCTGAAATGGGAGCTCAAAAGTCTAGGCATGCATGCATACAAGCTGGGCCACAAACAAGGCAACAATGCATGACCCTTAAAAGCACTCAAAGGGTGAAAGAAGTGAGAACATGGCATTGCTATATGCTAATAACATGTGAAATGATGCCAAATCATGTACATGTCACAAATTAAGCATGCTATGGTGCTCAAAACTCAAAGCTAGCAAGGCCAATTGCACTACAACTATGCAATACATGAACCATATGACCAAGGCAACCCAAAATAGTCCTAGAGCATGTCAAAATGATGCTAAAACATGTATGGACTAGAGCTAACACATGCTAGCATGAAGGGCATGAAGCATGAAGTATGCAAGGCCAATAAGGAGGAGTACACTACACCTACCAAAACCAAGCATGAGATGACTTCACCAACAAAAATCAGAGTTGTATTATGGCAAAACAAGACCAAAAACACACTGAAATGGTGGCCCAAAAGCCTAGGCAAGATGGCATACATAATAGCTCATTTTTAAGGCATAAAGCACCAACCCTCCAAAACATTGAAAGAGTGAAAGATGTGAAAACATGGTAGTGAAACATGCTCTGAAATCACATACTAAATGATGCCAAATCATAAAAAAAATCCCAAGCAATGCATGCTAGTGACTTGGAAGCTCAAAGCTAGTGAGCTAGAATGCACTATGGCTATACAAAGCAAGGCATGCATAACCAAAACAACATAAAACAAAGCTCAAGCATGGTAAAACATGAACAAAAGCTTCTTTGAGTAGAGCCAAAAGCATGCTACAATGATGATCAAAAGCATGATGCATGTTAGGCTAGTGAAGAGGATTGCACTACAAGTGCAAGGAGCATGCAAGAGGCTATCAAACCAACCCAAATCAGAGCTAAGGCATGCTAAAATAACACCAAAAACATGCTGAGATAGAGCCAAAATGGGCTAGCAAGACATGCTAAAACATGAGGCATACAAGGCTAGTTTGCAAGGATTACACTACAAGTGTGTAAAACATGCACGGGTGGCTTACACTAAGCCAAAACAGAGGTATGCCATACTGAAATAAGGCAAAAAATATGCTGAGATGGGGCCAACATATACTAGATAAACATGCTCAAACATGAGGCCAACAAGGCAAACAACCAAGATACAAGGAGAGGGGATGACCCACTCCTATTTGGGACCTCAAAACACCCTTTCCACCACTGAAATTCCTCTGAGTTTCAATGGTGAGAAGGTCAAAAAGAGGTGGTCCCAATAGCTTAAAAGGCTGGTATAAAACAAAGCCAAACAAGGCACAAGAGGGGGTAGACCACTCCCAACACCAAAGAGGTCTCAAACCAATATCTTAAACACTTAAAATCAGAGCTTTTTACAGTTGAAAGTTAAGCCAAAAGAAGCATGCAAATAAGGCTAAGTACTTAAGCAAAACAAAGCTTAAGAGAGGATAGAGACTCACTGTAACTTGCCCGGGGGGTACCCGCGCGCGTTAAACAGTTCGGACTCCCGAGATCTCTTTGATCTCAATGTCTCACGAGTGCAATGTGAAACGTTGATGAGAGTCCAGATTTGGCAACTTTTATTGAAAATCCATTTTATTGCAATTTTGTTAAAAATGGACTGCGTCATCAGAACTCAGAGTCGCCACCTAATATTTTGGGAAATTAGGAAACCCATGACTCGGTGCCAAGGCCACTGTTCGTCGTAACCAAGGATGCTTGGCTCGGAACCTTAGGTATGAGAGGGGAAGGTCAATAATGAGCACCCCCGCTCACCCGATCAAAAGATCGGCCTCTACTAAACCATGATATGACTTTTATTTTCTTTATATGTTCATGTTCTGATTATTATAAATCCTAAAATTTACTATGTGAAGCATACAAGTATAGACTAGTTTGCTCAAATTGGAACAATTCAATTTCATGTTTGTGTTTCGAAAAGGGTTTGAATTTGCCACTTGACAAAGTGGGCTTAAGACGTACATTCATTGAATTATTCCAATTCAAACAACAAGCCTTCATCCACAGGCATTTAAACAGTTTATCACTTAAACAAATAGCCACATGGTAGGATGCTAAACGTAATAAGAAAATCACACACAAACGGGATGCTAAAGCATAAAAAACTCACAGATTGACCGACGTCCCTCGAACAACTACAAAACAAAAGTTAGTAAAATATGCATGATCTTATATACAGAATCCTAATGCAATTCACTCATGAGATGCACTAAAGATTCGACTTCTAAGATATGACATGTGAATCATCTCAATAACATGAGGTAGCGCATAGAATCACAGAAGAATTGATTAAATTCACACATAGAAATCTAGCCGAATCTCAATGCATGGAACATAAATGTAAAACATGGATATGCATGGCATGTTAGATATATACATACACACAGTTAGGGAAAGCGATTAAAGAATGGGATAGAAAGAAGCGGGGTGGGGGAATTATTACAACACGTTGAATATTACAAATCCAAATGAGGGAGAGATAAATAATAAAATAAAATAAAACCTCACAAAACACTCAAAATAAAAATAAAATAAAGAAATCCATCACTGGCCCATTCCACTCCTTTTCGCATGTCCTGGGTTCCGCAACACCACATGATTCACATTTTTCATGTCTCGGATTCCGCAACACCACATGATTCACATTTTCCAGATTCAAGCGGCAAACCAAGAAACAGATTGAAATCTCCTCTTCAAAACCTCGGAGTTATACCTGTCGAGAGAGAGGTTGATTCGGTTGTGCATGGGTGTGTTAATGTGTGCATGGGTCTCTAGAGAGACAGAAGGAGAACCGTGTGTATCATTCATGCATGTGTGTGGAGTGAGAGGTGTTTTGCATGTGTGTGCATGATGGCAGTGGTGGTGTGGCTCATGGTGTGTCCCCCGTGCATGGTGAAGATGGTGTGCCTGTGTCTCTCTCTCTCCAAGCCGAGAGAGAGAGAGAGTTAGTTATGCCGTGGGTCTCTGCAGCTGTGTGTGATCATCCCGTGAGAGAGAGAGAGAAGAGAGAGAGAGTTCGAGTGGGTGTGTGTGCATGGGGGAGGTGTCTATGCAGGTGGTGCCGAGAGGTGAGAGGTGGGTGTGTGGTCAGTGTGGTCTCTAGAGAGAGAGAGAGTTGGGATGGTGTGGTGTGCCTGTGCTGCCGTGTATGTGTATCATGGTAGTGGTGTGTGATGGGTGGCCCCGGTGGTGGTGGTGTTGTGCGTGTTGTGCATGGTGAAGTTCCGGTGGTGGTGGTGTGTGTGTGTTCATGGGTGTGTGAGAGTGAGGAGTGTGTTAGCTGCTGTGTATATGGTGATCATGCATGTGTGAGTGATGGCTGCCATGAAGCCGTGAGGTGAGTGTAGTGAGAGAGCTCCCGTTGGTGTGTCTTTTTCTCTCAGCTGCCGTGCCTCTCTCACCTTCCCCTCCTTCACCTCTCCTTCCCCCCTTCCTAACCCATGTGTCTTGTGTATCCTCCTATCAAAACCGTGTGTATGGGTGATGAATCTCTGTGTTACAGTGTGTATCTCCCCTTTTAATCGTGTTTGGGTCCTCCCCCCTCTCTAACCCGTGTGTCTTGGGTTTTAAAGAGAGAAGAAGGTGTATCTCTTTTCCAAAAACTTGATGAGAGCCATTAGCCTGTTATGGCCCATTTTCTTGGACTCAAGTGCAGCACACTCATCAGATTCTCGACAGTGGCTTTTTCAATTATGCTGTATCTCTCCTTTTCTTCCCCACTTTCTTTTCTTTTTCATTTTTTTCCACCTCACCAATCCTCCACCCGGATATGTTTGTGAATCCTTTTTTCTTTTCTTTTGCTTCCCTCTCTCCACCCACTCTCAATTATTCCTCCACCATCTTTTTTTTCTTTTTTTTGCTTTTCTTTACCTAAAAACACACTCACCGAAACTTTTGTTATTTTATTTGATTTTCTATTTTTTATTATTATTTTTTTTGTATTATTTATTTTTTTTGTTTTAATCAATTATAAAACATACTTAAAAATATAACACACACCTAATTTAATACACACAGATAAAATGATAAAACACTACAAATTCTGGTGAGGGTGGTCAAAATAAAGTGCCCAAGTCTTAGGGCCGGTCAAAATGGGGTGTCTACACTCACCCTTGAAGAAACACAGCAAATCAGCAACTTCTGAGGCAAAACCAAACTTTTGTGCTTCAAACAAACCTCCAAGAACCTCAACCCAAGAATGAGGTTCTTGGGCTGAGGCAAAACCAAACTTTTGTGCTTCAAACAAACCTCCAAGAACCTCAGCCCAAGAATGAGTAGGTGTTTGTGTGCAAAAATGTAAAGAAACTACACTTTAAGGCACAAAACAAGAGAGCAAGGAAGAAATATAAAGATAGATGATATGTATCACTCCAAGCAAATTTTTCTGAACCTGGAGAAGGGAGAGAGGGCCTCCCTTATATAGAAAACCAAGCCTCAAGCTTGTTGAAAAGCTTGAAGCTAGATGCAATCCCTCCATACACGTGTATGGATGATGGTTTCTGTGCTTACCAGCTGTCACAGCTGGCACCAAAATATCTGCAGGAAACTGCAGGAAAGCTGCTGACCAGTTGAAGTGGTCGGCCAGCTACTTGCACTGGTCGGCCGACCAGTGAAAGTGGTCTTCCAGAAAGAAAAGTGGTCGGCCAAGAGGAGGAGTGGTCTGCACAAAGAAAGCAAAGTGGTGGCATGGCTGCCAACCACTTTTGGTGGTCCAAAGACCACCAAGACCAGTTGGCCGACCAGAAAACTGGCTGGCAGGGAAGAAAAGTGGTTTTTAGGGAGAGAAACTGGTCTACAACCCTTATTCCACCCTCTAAGCAAGGAAAACAAGGTTTGTGCCAAAAACAAACCAAAAAGGATGAAAGACAAAAGTCCGTGGGACAAGGTGCGCAGCCGGAAGCCTCGAAAACTAGTTTATGGGCACCAAAAATGGTCTACAAGGAAAAAGTGGTCTCCAAGACCTCAGTGTCCCTCTAGACCAAGGCAACAAGGCATGGTTCGAAAACCAGGCGAAGAGGAGAACGATAAGCAGTCCCGAGACAAGGCGCGCGGCCAAAGGCTCCGAAAACTGGAAACTAGTCTCCAAGAGGGAAAAGTGGTCTACGACCACAAAAAGTGGTCTACAGACCTCTTTCTCCCTCCAGGCAGGGGAAAACAAGGTTTGGTCCACAAACCGAGCCAAAACACAAAGAGTTCAGAGGCCCAGAGGCAAGACACTCAGCCAAAAACTCCGGAAACTCGAAATGAGCACAAACATACACAATCATTAAGCGCTCAAATGATAACGTCTGAGTCTTAAGGTTGGTAAAAAATGAGGTGTCTACAGTTGCCCCTCTTTGACAGAAATCAGAAGTCAAGAAATGATGGGAGTGAATGTCAAAGCCCAGAGACGACCCATTTTTGACAAGGCTAAAGACTTAGACAAACAGGCAAGATAATAAAGAGATGCGCCCGCAGGCAGGGGCAAGATGCAAATGACATGCACAATGCTGAACATAACTTATGATCATGCAAAGAAAGTTGTAATGAAGCAATTATGCAAAATAAATGCAACATTTTAAGCGAATGCTATGCAAGCAAGTAAACACGAACCAAACTACATCTCGTGCAGAAAGGATGTAAGAAAATTATACAATTCTCACTGCGTCTCACGCGGAGAAGGCTAAAAGCGACTACTAAGAATACCCAGAGTCTCAAAAACAACATCTCTCAGCGTATCACACGCAGGAGAGGAGAAAGCAACATCTCTCAGCGTATCACACGCAAGAGAGGAAAGGTACACCTCTCAGCGTATCACACGCGAGCGGAGAAAGGTATCCAAACACGCGCTAAACGCGAGAGGAGAAAGGTATCCAAACGCATGCCAAACGCGAGAGGAGAAAGGTATCCAAACGTGCGCCAAACGCGAGAGGAGAAAGGTATCCAAATGCGCGCCAAACGCGAGAGGAGAAAGGTATCCAAACGCGCGTCAAACGCGAGAGGAGAAAGGTATCAGTCAAACTGAATCGGAACTTCTCTTGAATGAACCGTACATACAATATCATCTAGTTGCACTAGCGTCAAATGAACCGTACATACAATATCGTCTGCATAAGAAAGAAACTCAACAGGTACAATATAGTAGAAACACATGTTCAACGTTACATCAAGATACAATTCCAATACGAGATAAACGCATGCACATATGATGCCGATGGGAATATGCATAGCAATGCAAGTGAAAATGTGCACAATAATGCAAGTAGAACGTGCGTGACAACGCAAGTGAAGAGGTGCATAACAATGAAAATGAAGTGTCCATAACAATGCAGGTGTAACATGCATAACAATGCAAGTGGAACAGTGCATAACAATGCAGGTGGAAAGGTGCATAACAATGCAAGTGAAAAGTGCATAACAATGCAAGTGAAAAGTGCATAGCAATACAGGTGGAGTGTGCATACATATTCTATGCATAATAATCAATGCATATCCGATGCAATATGCTCAATGAAGAAATGCGTGTCTTGACAAGACCAATTAAAACGCAACCTCCGGTTTACCTGTCGGAGGAGTTGTAACAAATTAAAAGGATACACCTTGTACGTGCTGAGCATCACATGCTGAAAACACGTTCCAGAGCTCCCGCCCAGGCCACTTGAGATTTTTTTTATTTTTTAAAAAAGTACTTCCTTTGCATTTTCTCGTGCTGTTGGGGATCCCTTGCTTTTACATCTTACGCCTCCAAGCTACAGGAACAACCTTTCTTCTTGGCCATGTTCATAACTTTCCCTATTCTCCAAGGGGGGACAGACTAGGTTGGTTCAGTATCCAGAATTGAGGCGCACACATGCTATCTCAACCTATGGGGCTTCCATACAGAATTCAAGCCGGGGATACACCCCTGGGTATTTAAACCAGACTTTAGTCTCGGAAATCCCGAACCTTTGCGTTCTAGGCAATAACCATTCGAACTCTAGTTTCCACCGTCGCAGTTAGTCTATTAGGAACTCATTGCAAACACAACCGAGATGCCTTTGGCAGGAAAAGGTACTCAGGAAGAGCACTTCTGATTGCCATTCTGGCCTGAAGCAAACTTGATCTTGAGCTTGAGGTAGAGGCACACTCATGCTTCGGAGCATTGACCTGAGGAGGTACATCCAGAATGCAATCCTGGAATTTTCTGAAGTTGAGACACACTCAGATGCTCCAAAATTTCCCTCTTTTCTTTTGCTTTGCAGTCTGGAACCCATATAGCTTTAGATAGATCCTGGTTTTACTGTTCTAACATGACCTGGGTTGAGCCCTACGGTTTTATGAAAGAACAAACCTTGTTTTGTACAAATGTGGAGAATGGCACAGCACTCTGAGCACAAAACAAATCATTTTGAAATTGAGAAATGAATTCTTAACTAGGTGTTGAGCCCACGACTGACCACCGTCAAAAGACTCAACAAAGGAAAACAAAGGTAGAGCAACCTAAACACATCTATTGACGCACGAAATGACTCAAAACAAGAATCGAAAAACAAAACAACACACACGACACTCAGACGTATTCCAATGGCAAGAGACCTCTCAGTTCACGAGGAGCCAGTTTCTTCGGGTATTGTTTCCCATCCTTTTCTCATTTGTGATTCTCACATCACTCTGACACTCAATCTCTTCTTCTCTAAAAAGCCCTTTCCATCACTTTTCTCTCAGCGCATATCTCTTTATTCTTAAATCTCTCATTTTTTATCCCTCCCCTGGGTGGTTGATGGATAAACAAGAAGTTGCGAGCTCTTGCCCCTAGCATTCTGCTAGATTTTCTTTCTTCCGCTCACAACAGTGAGCTTTCCCATAGAGGGGTTGCGACAGGATGTGCAGTAGATCCGCAGTTGACATTGGTTGACGATGCCCTTGGCTAGTTTGGATGTGATCAGACCTGTCCAGATGAGAGAGTGGAATATCTTGATCCATTCCAGTTTGTGCTTCGCACTTGCCTTGATACCTCGCTGCTTGGAGGATGAGAGAGCTTTCAGCCCTTTGTTGTTAGCTTCAGTTGTGCCCTTTCTGGCAAGAATGGTGCCTTTTCTGGCAAATATGGTGCCCTTTCTGGAAAATGCATTGACAACGGGGAAAAGACAAGAAGCCTGACTCAACTGTGCCCCTAGTTCATCATTTTGACCATTTTTTGTTTTGGTTTTCTACTAAAACAATTTTGACCAACATGAGAGTTAGATTAACATGCTTGTTCGATTTTTTGATTTAAAATCATGCAAGTCAGGTTATGAGCACTGGAAATTTTCCTTTTTCGGGTCCAAGAAATGGCCCAGTTTTGGAAAAATAGAATAATTTTCGAGAAAATTAGTCAATCTCATTAAAAATTCTCAAAACTGTTTTTACAAATGGCCACTGCTCAACCAACACAGAATTTACTCTTGAGATACACAACCTCATATCCAAAACAATGGAAAATTGCCCCTTGTCTAAATGGCACTGCACGGTGTAGACGCGCCCGAACGTCCCGGGGCTCCGCGCTGCAAAATCGGCGCGAAATTCTGTTTTGTTCATTGGGCTTACTACAGTTCGGACTCAATGTCAAGATTCTGAATCTGATCTCGCAAAGTGCAATGCAAGACCGATAAATCACCAAAGAGTCCAAATCCGGCAAATCGTTTTGGAAAACTGATTTTAATAAAGAAGTGCCAAACATGGACTGCTTTGCCAGATACAGAGTCGCCACCTAAATGTTTTATTTTTGAAAAATTTAGAAAACCCTGACTCGTGCCTAAGGCCACGTGTCCGTCATCACCAAAGTTGCCTCGGCTCAGGAACTTGGGTACGAGAGGGGAAGGTCATGCAATGAGCACCCCCGCTCGCCCAATCAAAGATCGGCTTGTACTAAGCATGATATTTTGTTTTTGAAAACACGTGTGCTCTTATTCTGATTAATTAGCTAATCTTACTACGTGATGCGCACAGCACACAAGTATAGACTAGATCGCCTAATTTGGAACAAAGCATTGCATATCCGTTTGTTTGAAAATGGTTTGAAGTTTGCTACTCGCAAGTAGGCTAAATCGAAGATTTTAATGAATTGTTCCAATTCAAGTAATCCAACCTTCACCCACAAGCATTCAGGCAGTTATATCACATAAGCAGTTAGCCTCATGGCAAGCATGCTATCATGACAACACTTACACTCATGCAAGATGCTAAAGCATAAACACTTACAGTGTACTCCGAGCCAAAACAACAACTAGTTAGTAATCAATGCATGATCCTAGTTCATGTTAAGATGGCTAATGCAACACATGCAAAAATGCAACTAATGCAAAAATGCAACTAGATAGGCTCGGCTATTCTAAAATGGCATATGAGATGCAACAATTGATACATGTATTCAGCTTGGAATTGAAATACGATGCAGTTTGTATGATGTGTCGAGCCCGGTGCATGCAAGACAGATGAATGTATGCACGCATGCAAGCATAAGGATGCTAATTGAAACTTGTACTAAAACTAGCCATCAAAAGTAGGTAAGTAAAAGGGAGAAAGACGTGGGGTTGGAAGACATTCACACACGCACGCACACTTATTACAAAATTCGCCCTCTCGACGGAGGGTCCGAATAAATAATACAAACCGACTAATTAACTAACTAACAAGCTAATTAATTATTACATAACCGAATGAATAACTAGCTACAACTAATTATTACAGAACTTTAACTAATTAACAAATTAATTAAGTTACAGAACTGAATGCTAATTAACAAATAAAGCATTAAAATATGTAGACTAGGCCGCCTCAGCTCTGCCTTGAAGAAGTTGAAGATGCATGCTCGATTCCCATCCCGAAAGCTCTCCAAATGCTCTTTAGAGGCTCTGTCTGCAGGGTGTCCTTAAGAACTAGTTGCTGGATCTTACCAAAATCATGCTGGGGAATGCACCAGTGGCCTGCCGGCCATGAGAGGCTGTTGCCGACCTCCCTGCCGGCCAAGAGTAGGCACTGCCGGCCAAGAATGAAGGTCTGCTGGCCAACAAAGAGAGACTGCCGGCCACTGGTGTGCTGTGACACAAAGCTGCAGCAGAGCACAAAATAGAGAAAAATGAGGCTCTCCCAAGGATATGTACGCACTATGCCACCCCATATCACCTCGAAACATCAAGGGAGAGGCATAATCGGATCCAAGACCATCAATCACGCATCTCGATGCATGATGGCCAAAGATCCAACTTGTGCAAATTCAATGTAAAATGAATGCACAAAAACACATAAAGCCTAAAACTCTATCATGCTTGATCAAGAGCGTCGGCGACCGAGAATCGAGGCACGCTTCATCACTTGAAGTATGAAACGTCCCTCATTTCTCGTGTTCGGATTAACACTTAATCCAAACAACAATGCAACACAAGCATGCAAACTTGCAATGTGACTTAAGCATGCAAACATGCTATGCAATATGGACAAGCTAACAACGCTAATGGCATGCACAATGCTAATGCATGCAACAACTAGCATACATAATGCTATGAACATGGCATACTCAATGCAATATACATAGCATACTCAATGGACTTAAACCAAAAGGGTAGACCTCAGTCATGCCCAAATCAGTGGCCACTAGTGTTAAAATGATGGTATGAAGAGCATGAAAAGGCAAGACAAGCATGCATGCCAATTGGCTCAAGGATTAAGGCACAAAGATGCGACTCTTAAGCACACTTAAAGAGTTGCAAACATGGATATATGACAGCACCATAAGCTCTGAAATGATGTTAGGAATGATGCTAAATCAACCAAACAATGCAAGAATAGCATGCCAGGATGTTCAAAGCTTAAGACTAGCCTAGGAACTTGTACCAAGGCCATATGAATCAAACCCCAAAGGGCCAAGGACAACCAAAACAGTCCTAGATCATGCCAAAATGAATCTAAAACATGCATGGACCAAGGCCAAAACAAGTCAACAAGAGAGGCATAAAGCATGGTGCAAGTGAGGCCAACGAGGGGGATTGCACTACACCTATTACAACCAAACATGGCATGACCTAATCAATAAAAATCAGAGTTATGGCATGTCAAAATAAGCCCAAAAACCCACTGAGATGACATCCCAAAGACCTAAGCATAGTGGCATGTACAATGATCCATTCATGAGGCATAAAACACCAACTCTTCAAGGCATTGAAAGCATGTCAAATGCAAGTGTACGACCACATTTCATGGACTGAAATAACATTTCAAATGATGCCAAAGCATGCAAACATCACAAGTATAGCATGGTAGGGGCCTCAAAACTCAAGACTAGCCAAAGCATTTGTACTATAACTATACAAAACATGAGTGATATGACCATGGCAGCCCAAAAAAGTCCTAGAACAGCCCAAAATATGAATAAAATCATGCTGGAACAAAACCAAAATATGCTAGAATGATGAGCCAAAACATCATGCACACAAGGCTAGTAAGCAAGATTTGTTCTACAAGTGCATGGAGCATGCAAGAGGTGACCACACCAGCCTAAATCAGAGTTATAACATGTCAAATGATGACCAAAAACCTACTTAAATGGAGCCAACACAGGCAAGAAAGACATGCTCTTTTGATGAGCCACAAATGGGATTACACTACACATACAAGAAGCATGCATGAAGTGACCAAACCAGCCATGGACAGAGTCAAGGCAGGTCCTAAAAGTCATAAAAAAGTGCCTGAACTAAGCCTCAAAAGTATAGAGATACATGCTCATGTGATAGGCCAATAACTCAAGAAAACAAAACAAAAGGAGAGGGGGTCACCCCCCCTATGATTTTAGGCCTCAAAACCACATGCCTACCACTGAAAATCCACTGGATTTTAGTGGCTAAAAGGCCAGGAAAATACCAACTCAAAGGCCTTAAGGAATGGCACAAAACAAGGCCAAACAAGGCAAACAAGAAGGTAAAACACCCTTAACACCAAAGAGGCCTTAAACAATCATCAAAATCACTTAAATACAAAACTTTTTTCAGTTGAAAGCAAGGCCTAAAACAATATGCAAGGATGGCCAAAATGAGGTACAAATAAAAGCTTAAAAAAGGGAATATGCTCACCCTTGAAGCTCAACTTCGAAACTAGCAATCTCAGGTGCCCAAAACCCACTTTCAGAGCTCAAACAACACTTCCAAGAACCTCAGCTCGAAGATGGTGGTATATCACTAGGTGTTGTAGTGCAAAAGTGAAAGAAAAATGGACTTTGGGACACTATTCAATGCAATATAGAAAGAGAGAGCGAAAAATGTAGAGAGAGAGAGAGATACAACTCTTCAAAATATGCTCAACCTCTGATAGAGAGGAAGAGCCTCTCCTTATATAGAAGAGGGCAATGCAAAGCTTGTTCAAGAAGCTTGGCAAGAGCTTCATCTCTCCATACATGGAGGAGAGATGAGTGAAAACCAGCTGGCTCAAAAGATCTGGCGTGAAACCTGCTGAGACAAGTGTTCTGCCGGCCATCAGTGGTGGCCGGCAGTGCTTCATTGATGGTCGACAGGCCTCATAAATGGCAGGCATGCACAAAAGCAAGGCTGGCAGTAGCATAGGGTGGCCGGCAGTGCACCAAGTGAAACATGCTGAAAGGTCCAATACATGGTCCAAAAAAAGGAGCAGAAAGGATACAGGGTTTGGAAAGCTCAAACCTGTGACGTTTCACCGCGAAAGTCGAGTACTCGACGAGCAATCGAACTTGTTGCTGGATGTACCTGCAAGCACAACCAAGTCTTGAGGACGGTCAAAAATGGGGTATCTACAGTTGCCCCTCTTTGACAGAACTCGAAAGTCACAAAGTGACGGGAGTGAATGCCAAAGCCAGAGACGACCCATTTTTGAGAAGGCCGAAGACTCAGGCAAACATTCAATACAACCATACAGAGATGTGCCCGCAGGCTGGGGCAAAATGTAAATGACATGTACGATGCAAGAGCATAACTTATGATTATGCAAAAGAAAGCTGTAATGAAGCATTTATGCAATATAAATACAACGATTTAAGCAAATTGACAAGTTGTAGAAATCTCACACGTTTCAACAGAAAGGATGTAAGAGAATAATACAATTCTCATCACGTCTTACGCGGAGTAAATACAATACCGTCTGGTTCGTCTGGTCGCGCCAGCTTCAAATGAACCGTACATACAATATCGTGCCTGTAAAAGAAAGAAACTCAACAGGCACAATATCATTAGAAACATGCATAGCAATGCAAGTGAAACGTGCATGACAACGCAAATGAAGTAGTGCATAACAATGCAAGTAACATGCGTAACAGCGCAAGTAAAACATGCGTAACAGCGCAGGTTAAAGAAGTGCGTAACAGCGCAAGTAAAACATGCGTAACAGCGCAGGTGAAAGAAGTGCGTAACAGCGCAAGTAAAACATGCGTAACAGCGCAGGTTAAAGAAGTGCGTAACAGCGCAAGTAAAACATGCATAACAACACAGGTTAAAGAAGTGCGTAACAGCACAAGTAAAATATGCGTAACAGCGCAGGTTAAAGAAGTGCGTAACAGCGCAAGTAAAACATGCGTAACAGCGCAGGTTAAAGAAGTGCGTAACAATGCAAGTAAAACATGCGTAACAGCGCAGGTTAAAGAAGTGTGTAACAACGCAAGTAAAACATGCGTAACAGCGCAAGTGAAAGAAGTGCGTAACAGCGCAAGTAAAACATGCGTAACAGCGCAGGTTAAAGAAGTGCATAACAGCGCAAGTTAAAAAAAGTGTGTAACAGTGCAGGTAAAACAAGAGGTGCAAAACAATGCATGCAACATGCGTAACAGCGCAAGTTAAAAATGAGGTGCAAAACAATGCAAAAATAACGAATGGATGTTTAATATAAAAAGCAAATGCTAGGTAATCAACAAAAGCATGCTTTATAATGACATCTTGAAGGCAACTTCCGGTTTACCTCCCGGAAGATTTGTGATGCATCAAAAGGATACACCTCGTGCGCGTTGATGGGCGATGACCACTGTATATTGAGAATATGATTCCGGGCTTCCACGGAGGCATTTTTGAATCAAATTTTGAACATTCATTGGAATTGTTGGAACCCAAGGACACATACCAAGGTCAAGGAGGCAGGGGAAGCTGTTGAAGGCTTGCCGGCCATCAGGAAGAGCTGCCGGCCCCCTGCAAGGCACTCAGCCGAAAACTCCGGAAACTCGAAACGAGCACAAACATGCACAATTATCGAGCACTCAAACGATGACGTCTGAGTCTTAAGGTCGGTCAAAAATGGGGTGTCTACAGGTGCTATAAATGAATGAAAATATTTGAATCTTGAATCTCTGTATTGAGTTTTAATTTTCTACATGGTATCAGAGCTGAGATAAGGATGAGAATAACTGAGATTGTTCAAATCAGGTGTAATATGCTCAGTTGCTACAGAGTCGAGGTACCAAGGAGCCGAAGATGAAGAAGCTGTATGAGAGGAAGCAACAAAAGCCTTTGAATTGTTCTGTGTAGAAGTGGACTGAAACTGTGAATCCATTCTATACCAGCAATCTAAAGCTGCGTGACCATGGCCTCCACAAATTTGACAGGTCAGAGAAGAACCAAATCGACCTCTTCCTCGAAATGAACCACGTCCAGCATGATTCTTAGGATAACTAGAACGATAGGAAGAACCAAAGAAATTATGATTCTGTGAATGACTGATTTGAGATCCATTTGATTCATATGAGCGACCTCCTCGTCCTCCTCTAGAATATCTACATCTAGATCCAGAACCTTGGTATGTATAATTCGAAAAACCTTGAACAGAAGAGAAGGCCACAGTAGGCTCAGTATGATCTTTGTGGCGTTTAGACTCAACATGTATGGCTTCAGAGAGAAGCAGAGAACTCAGTTTATCTGTTGAAATGGATTCTAAACGAGCTCTAATTGTCGTCTTAAATGCATCATATTCTTTAGGAAGTCCGTTCAAGATCAGAAGCACAAGATCTTCATCATCAATGAATGCAGAGGCAAGAGCTAACTGACTAACTAACTAACTCTTTGATTTTTGTGAGATATGCCTCCATAATGTAAAGTAGGAATAGAAGAAGTAGGTGAAGAGAATGAAGCAAAAGGAAACATATGTTCATGAAAGACAACATGTCTAGAGAGATAAACTTTCCCTGATTTAGGATCAAGACACCGGTAGCCTTTAGCAAAATGGTAGCCAAGAAAGACACATGACATAGATTTGGGTTGAAGTTTAGTGGACTGATAAGGCTTGAGCCAAGGAAAGCATTGGCGGCCAAAAGTTTTAAAATAGGAGTAGTCTAGAATGGATTTAAAAGAACTTCAAATGGAGATTTGTGATTAAGATTGGAGGATGGCAGTCTGTTAATAAGAAAAGTAGCAAACTATGGCATCAAACTAGTAGTGCAAAGGTACAGAAGAATGATGGAGAAGAGCTATAGCTGTTTCAGTGATATGTCTGTGCTTCCTCTCAGCAATACCATTCTGAGAGGGAGTATAGGGACATGAATGCTGATGAATAATTCCATGAGTAGTCAAATATGTTTTCATTTTGGATGTAAAATATTCTGAGCCTCCATCAGTTCGTAAAATATGCAAAGTAGTGGCAAACTGATTCTCAACATAAGCCTTAAACTCCATGAATTTAGCACATACTTCACTCTTATAAGCCAAAGGATAAAGCCAAGTAAACCTACTATAATCATCAACAAACAGAACATAATACTTGTAACCAGAACTAGAAGCATATGGGCCCTAAACATCACTATGGATGAGGGAAAATGGTGCATTTACAGTAGAATTGGACAAATGAAAAAGAAGCTTATGACTCTTAGCTACACAACAGTCAGTACAATAAGAAGTGGTAGACTTATGATCAGACTTAGAAACAGACAAGTAAGGCATGAGATGATGCATCTTTATTACAGATGGATGACCTAATATATTTGCCAAATAGAAGTAGAAACAGGTACAGCAGCATGAGAAGAACTGAGATAAGCATGCAACATAGGAGTGAGATGGCAGCAGCAGAAAGAGATGGATGAAAATGGTATAAGCCATTGATATTAGAACCTTGATGAAGAATTTTCCTCGAATCCTTGTCCTGAACCACAAATGTAGAATCATCAAAAGTAATGGAACAATTATTATCTTTGGCTAATTTGTGAACAGAAACAAGATTATAGGAAATAGAAGGAGATGTAAAACATTGTTCAGTCGGAAGGAAAAATGAGGTGTATGAAGTAATCCTTTACCAATGTGATGAATAGAATGTATTACCATCACAATGTGATTTGATCAGATCCGAGATAAGGATGAGAAGAACTGAGATTGTTCAAATCAGGTGTAATATGCTCAGTTAGTGCAGAGTCGAGGTACCAATGGGCTGAAGAGAAAGAAGCTGTATGAAAGAAAGCAACAAAAGCCTTTGAATTATTCTCTGTAGAAGTGGACTGAAATGTGAATCCATTCTATACCAGCAATCTAAAGCTGTGTGACCATGGCCTCCACAAATTTGATAGGTCAGAGAAGAACCAGATCGACCTCTTCCTCGAAATGAACCCGTCCAGCATGATTCTTAGGATAACTAGAAGGATAAGAAGAACAAGGGAAATTTCGATTCTATGAATGACTGATTTGAGATCCATTTGATCCATATGAGCAACCTCCTCGTCCTCCTCTAGAATATCTCCTCTAGATCCAGAACTTCGGTATGTATAATTCGAAGAACCTCGAACAGAAGAGAAGACCACAGTAGGCTAGTATGATCTTTGTGGTGTTTAGACTCAACATGTATGGCTTCAGAGAGAAGCAGAGAACTCAGTTCATCCATTGAAATGGATTCTGAACGAGCTCTAATTGTCGTCTTAAATGGATCATATTCTTCAGGAAGTCCGTTCAAGATCAGAAGCACAGTATCTTCATATCAATGAATGCAGAGGCAAGAGCTAACTGACTAACTAACTCTTTGATTTTTGTGAGATATGCCTCCATGGAATCAGTTTTCTTGGTAACACTGTTCAGTTTGTTCTTGAGTTGATGCACATGAGATTGAGAAAGTGCAGTAAACCGTTTGTGCAAAGCACTCCAGACCTCAGAACAACTATGAAGATGAAGAACTGTGGAATAGATTGCAGGTGATAAAGTTGCAGTTATACAACTAAGAAGATGTGCATCTACAAGCTTCCATTGGACATAGGCAAGATTATCAACATCTGATCCAGAAGCATCTTTGATTGTGATAGATGGACAAGGTGAAATACCATCAACAATTCCAAGTAAATCAGTAGCTTTCAAAATATTCTGAGTTTGATTTTTCCAAATCAAAAAGTTTGAAGCATCAAGTTTGACAGTGATAATGAAGACAGATTGGAAATTAGAAGAGAAAGATTAGAAGGAATCGAAGACATTGAATTAGCTTGAATAAGAAGACGAATTAGATTCAAACACAGATGAGGATCAACTCGCAAGAGATTGAAGCTCTAATATCATGTAGAAAGTTAGAACTCAATACAGAGATTCAAGATTCAGATATTTTCATTCATTGATAGCACTCACTCACTAACTACAATTCTCTCAAGATAGTATCTATACATAGAAGCCTAATACATTCTTCTAGAATCTCTAACAGATTTGCATATCTCAAGTTAGTT
Source organism: Camellia japonica (assembly GCA_030407325.1). NCBI lineage: Eukaryota > Viridiplantae > Streptophyta > Magnoliopsida > Ericales > Theaceae > Camellia > Camellia japonica. The sequence goes on along the minus strand of JAPPVO010000031.1, from coordinate 157,509,048 downwards.
ATAACTGCCATATCTTTCAGCACACGTGGAATGCATAATAGATCTTCCAACTGTGGCTTGCTTCTGCAACTGTGGTTGAAGTGTGGGTTGAGCTGAAGCTGAAGCTAAGATTGCAGCTGAACCATGGTTAGTCATATTTGGCTCAGTTGTTGGCTCAGTAGTCTCAACAAATATTAGCAATGCAAAACTAGAAGGGAGACTCTGTTAAAGAACTAACAACGAATTACGGTAAGTTAAGTCGCATACTACTCTTAGCTGTTACGTCTGTCCCTCTTGTGTGGTTTTTTTATTCCTTAGAGTTCTAACAACAGTAATAATACCCTTCCTCCGCACATCGTCTAGCAATAAGACTGGCTTAGTTAGCTACCGACCTCAGGTTTAGACATTCCAAAACCAAACGTAGCTACATACAACTACAGGAACAAGAATTGTAAACTCATCTATTCTTCTCTTTTCTAGCTTGCTCCAAACATACAGTAGAAAGAGAGTGCCAATCTAACTAATCTATTCAAATCTATCCTA